>JAUZST010071688.1:0-21726 GCA_034779995.1 Parotocinclus haroldoi
GAGAGAGAGAAAGAGATAGAGAGAGAGAGAGAGAGAGAGAGAGAGAGAGAGAGGCATATTAGATAAACGTTCCATTCTTGATGAAATGTGGAAGGGCTGAAATGGCATTCATTTGCCAGTGACTGTCTGTCAACAGGAAACTAAACTAATAAAGAACTAATGAAAAATGTCCTTTCAGCTTCTCAGTTAAGTGTGTCTCTGTTTTTTATGGTGGAACCACCAATAGTAGGTCAAGGGGCCTACGAGTGATGAGGCAACATGCTGATGGTCGTGTGGGGGTTTTCTGCAAGTGTTTTAGATGTGTTTGCCTGTATTCTAATGAAAATATATATTTTGCTTTTCAAATGATCAAATAATATCAGCCAATCATCATTTATAGCATGGCGATTCACAAGGCTTTTGTGACTCAAGGCACTAGCTCAAAAAGGCGTCCATATTCATGGCTCTCGGAACATGAAATTATCTCATCGCAGTTCTCTTCAGAAGGCAACAACCCAGGGGACACCATAATTCCTCTCGAACTTGTGGATCATCTCTTCTGGGGAGTCCAATGGACAGTCGTCCATTGGCGCAAAGGGTGAGGCAAAGGAGAGCAAGCTCGACCCCTAGGGGTGGACCTCCCGGAAGCCTGTACGTGCCCACATTGGTCAGAGATGCTGTCCTCCAATGGGGGCACACCTCCAAATTTGCCTGTCACCCGGGCAATCATGTTGGCCCTTCTGCAAACGTTCTTCTGATGGTACTTCATGGACCAGACGTCAGGGAATTCGTGGCCACATGCGTTACATGCGCTCATAGCAAGGCCTCCCACCAGACTCCTGCTGGTCTCCTGCAGCCACACCCGGTCCCTGCGTCTATGGTCGCACATCATGGCGGACTTCATTACGGGGTTCCCAGAGTCTGATGGCAAGACGGTCGTTGGCAGGTTTGTCAAAGTCCATCCACCTCAACACCTTGCCCAAACTTCCCATGGCCTCTGAAATGACAAACATTCAACCAAGTCTTCAAGATCCATGCATTTCCTCAAACATCGTCCTAAAAAAACATTCTGCTCCACGTTGAGTCCAAGAAATTGGCACCTCACCACCTCACTACTCACCCCTAGTTTGTTCCCTTTTTAGCCTCCGAATCATCCTTACCGCTCCTCTTCCTGCTGTCTGGTTTTGCCATTGCTCACTTGGATCCAACAGCACTATGGAAGCACACGCTGCCATCGTCGCCCATTGGTTTACACATACTTCTGTTGCGAACGTTTGTGACTCAACTTACAATCCACTAATGCTTTGCTTTCCACACTTGGTTTGACTTAAAGTTCCTGTATTTTCTATTATAAATCTTACTGTTCTTACAGGTGGTTGTCTGTCTGTGGATTTTCGAATCTTGGGTTGTAACTTTAAAAGATTAAGCCTACCAAAACTAAAATTACACAAAGAAATAAAAGTACAAGTGAATGACTCAATAAAAGTAATATGTTGATTAAAACTGTAAAGAATAATATATAAATATATTTATATATAAAACAGTGCATTCATTTAAATGTTGGTTTACTTAAATGTGTTTGTATTATTATTTTTATTTATATATTTACTTATTTACATAACCACTTATTTCCGCATTCATTTATTTCCGTATGTATTTATTTCTGCATTAACTTATTTTGTATTTATTTATTTCCCTATTTATTATTTCTGCATTCATTCATTTCCATATTCATGCCCATATTTTCATCTCCTTCTATGATAATGAAGGAGTGTGTTTTTTACATTCAGGCTAAGCAATCAATGGCAGACACACTTGCCAATAAATACACTTCTAGAGCTTATTTGGGCATCCGAGCATTCAGAAATTATTATTTAGGAATTTAGTAGGGAAAGACTATAAACTATGTCCTTAAAGTTTCTGAATACAAGAGGGTTAACATCTGTGTAAGAAGCTGCAGTAAACTGAAGAGAACTATTAGCTAGTGATGGGTCGTACTGCACCGAGGCTTTGGAGCATTTATCAAGAAATACAGGAAGTCTTTTAAGAAGCGCATATCGACTATATTACCATTATGCACAAATCAAAAGCACACTATATAAAATAATGAATAGAAGGATGGATGAAGGAACCACACAAAATAATAGTAAGATGATTCCTGCCATGCATGGCATCCGAGAGGCCATCACAAACAGTTTACATTACAATAATAAATTTGACCAGCAGGGGGTTTGTGTGCAAATGACGCTTTGAGAAATTAACCTTTTTCCAACCAGTTTGATAGAAAGCGTCAAAGTTATTATGGCCGACATGCCATCTAGGGATGCTATGAAACCGTCACATCATCTATGGACTGCCTCTTCATTATCATATAAGAAGATCAAAATACGTGAATAAATAAATAGGTAAATAAATATATGCGGAAATAAATGAATAGGGAAATAATTTGAATGAGGAAATGAATAGTAATCAAAATAAATAAAAAGAAAATAATAATACAAACACATTTAAGCAAATCAACATTTCAATGAATGCATGGTTTTATATACTAATATATTTATTTGTATGTATATTTATTTATTTTGTAATTTATAATGATTATTCTTTACAGTTTTAATCATCATATTATTTTTATTGAGTCATTTGCTGACACTTCTATTTATTTATTTATTTATTTATAGTTATGGTAGGCTTGGTCCTTCAGGCCAACCTATTGCCTAGTGAGATCCTAGGGATCCTGTAACAGAAAATAATTTAATTCCTTACTGGCCCTAATCTATTTCTTTATTTAAACCTTCTCACTGATTAGGAGAGAGCATTGTTATATTTCCTTATTTATTGGCATTATTATCTTGCCAGTGTTGACTGTATTGTGTGGCTGTTGCATAAACTGTAATTTGTTTAATTCATAATTAAAGAATCATCAATTGGCTTTGAATTTTGAAATTCCTTGCAATTGCATGATGAGAAACATTGTACTTAAACTGCTGGACTATTTCCACATGGATGCTCATGGATCGAGGGATGCTCCCTTGATGCCCAATCATGGCGCTCACTTGTTTCAAATTATTCTGTTCACGACTGAATGTTCCAAACAGGTGTTTTTTGAGAAACGTGATTGCGGGCGATTGAGAAGAATGTGTTGCAGGCATCAAATTCAAAATGAGTGAATATTTGCAAAAAGACACCAAAATGTATCCATCTGAACATCAAATATCTTGTTTGTAGAGTATTCAATTGAATATGGCTTGAAAAGGATTTGCAAATATCTATTTTGTTTGTATTTATGTTTTATTTATTTATGTTTTACACAGTGTAACAACTTAATTGGAATTGGGGTTGTATATAGGTTGAACACCTATAGCATCCTCTTTGCATATTGGGTGAGAATGTGTTAGCACCAAACTATCCAAATAACCGTCTGTATATTCTTTTCCTCTTCTGCTGCACAGGCTGTCAGTTGATGACATTGCTGATGAGCCCTCAGTGCAAGCTGCCTGTCATGCCAGGTGAAAAGATTACTTTGGCAGAGCATGTCACTCACACTGAAATTCTGGCCTTTGCCTTCAAGAGTTACTCTAGCATTCTGGCTTGTACAGTACGTGGGGTATCAGATACTTTCAAGTCAGGTGTTGGCAATCATTTTTTGTACCAAGTGCAATTTAAGAATTTTATGTACTCTATAGACTGTTAACATTCATTTGTTGGTGAATTAAAGCTTTCAGTGTGATGATTATATTTGTTGTGTAACTGTGGTGTAAATCTGTGGTGTACTTGTTGTAACTGTAATCTTAACAGAGGCATTAGCGCTCTCCATTGCAAAGCTGAGACTTTTTCTCTTACCTTTCCGCTGTCTCAGGTTTTCACCACGTCAGTCAACATCAGTCTTCCAATTAATTATAACGATTGCCTATTCATCCTTAATTTTTGTGTATCTTGTCTTTCTGCACATGAATTACTGTTTTGTGTATTCAGCATATATAAATAATAATGTTACATTATTGCTATAAGATTTTTCGAGTGGACAGCATAAAAATGTAGAGGAAACAGATCACATCTGGTGGACAGCAAAACTTAAACACATTTTCGAAACTTTGTAGGTGGAATTCTTTGCCATTTTTACTTGTACAACTTCAGTTGCTCAACAGTCCGGGGTTTCCGTTGTCATATTTTGTGCTTCATAATGCACCACGCATTTTCACTGGGAGACAGGTCTGGACTGCAGGCCCCATATCATCAGAGATGCTGGCTTTTGAACTTTGTGCTGATAACAATCTGGACAGTCCTTTTCCTCTTTGGCTCGGAGGACACAACGTCCATGATTTCCAAAAACAATTTGATATGTGCACTTGTCAGACCACAGGACATTTTTCCACTTTGCATCAGTCCATCTCAGATGAGATCGGGCCCAGAGAAGTCGGTGGCGTTTCTAGGTGTTGTTGATATATGGCTTTGGCTTTGCATGGTAGAGTTTTAACTTGCACTTGCACTTGTAGATTGAGTGACAAACTATGTTCATTAAAGTAGGTTTTTTATGCAGTGCCACCTGAGGGATTGAAGCTCACAGGTGTTTAATGTTGGTTTTTGGACGTGCTGCTTACTTGTAGAGATTTCTCCAGATTCTCTGAATCTTTTGATTATATTATGGACTGTAAATGATAAAATCCCTAAATTCCTTGCAATTGCACAATGAAAAACGTTTTTCTTAAACTGTTAGACTTTTTGCTCATGCAGTTGTTCACAAAATGGGGACTCTTGCCCCACCCTTGTTGTGAACGACTGAGCCTTTCGGCAATGCTTTATTTATACCCAATTATGACACTCACCTCTGGAAAGCTCTGTGCAGCATTCCTCAACTTGCCCAGTCTTTTGTTGCCCCTGTCCAATGTCCAATGAAGTTTATCTGTTTAAACATTAATTATATTGTCTTTGTAGTGTATTCAATTGAAAAAGAGTTGAAACGGATTTGCAAATCATCATATTCTGTTTTTATTTCTGTTTTACACAACATCCCAACTCCATCTTGTAATAGAGCACAAACAGCTCTACATCCCTGCAAAAGTCAGTCAAGTAGAACCACTACCTGAGTCTACAGAGCATTTTTGTGATGCCAAAGTCCCCAATACCAGTCGATCCATGCACCGCACGCAGAATGTACAATGTCATGAGGTTCAAAATCTGACACAAAACAGTCCTTTTACTACGATACAATAGCTAATCATGCTCACATAGGGAGTACCATTGAAAAATATAAACCTTCATGTCTGTCCAATCTGGTCTATGACCCTATCATAACCAGAGATGGGCAAGCTCTTTATTCCACTCCTGACTGCTGCCTAGTGCCTTGTTGCTGAGATGCTACTCTCGTGCCTGTATTACCACTACAATATAGCATCTAGGTTTGCATGTAATCTGTCAGTCCCTTACAGAATAGAGAACTGGTAGCTCTGCAATGCTGCAATCCAACAGGCGATCTGCCCTTACATTCACTGAATTGCATCAGCCAGTTCCAAGAAGCATGATTCACTGAGAGGGTGAACTGTGTGCCTAACAAACTGGACTTAGCTCAACCCTCCCCACGGACAATGTGCCCCAAGTAACTCACCTTACATCAGATGACACTTCTTTGACAGAAGTTTGGATCAAAGAAAACACAAGATGCAGATAGGTCAAGGCATCTTAAAATTACACACCATGAACTAACACAACATCCAGATATTCAATAGAGTGATTCTGAGGAACATTAGCCAGAACATGAGTTTCTCAAACATCTGAAAAGTAAAAACCAAATGGTATAACGGTGAACGGCCTTTGTCAATGAGACAACTCATATTTTCATGTGTCTTGTCCACAACACAAATTGTCAAATACCTCAAAGGCACTAAATGCAAGTAATAAGTAAGTCTTAATTATTGGCACTCAGGCTCCCAGTCCCAAGTCAGTACAAGCAAGTTTGAGTCAAGTATAAAAGCCAAGACAGGCAAGTCCTAAACTAGTCCTATTCAAGTCACCAAATGACCAGTGGAGTTGTTTCAGTGTGTTTAGTTTTTAAAATTCAGCTACAAGCAATACATGTTTCTGAAGTATATTAGTTTTTTAGGTTGGTTGTTTATTGAAGTATTCATCATCAATACATATCAGGCATATCACATATCATACATATCATGCTTTAATAACTGTACTGAAAGCTCAAAATATGTTCTTGTAAAGCTAATGTGGCAGACTATGAGCTTAGATCAGTACCCCAGTCCACATTCATACTGAAACCAACTCCATGATGCTTATCAATCAAGAATCTGTTAGACGAGATCACACCATACTCACTCATGCCTGTAGTCTAAATACAACCCCAAATCAGAAAATGTATGTAAAATGTACATTTAAAAAATGCAGTGCCGAACATTTATTTGGACTTTTGTTTCATTGCAGATGGTTTGAACCTAAAACATTATGTTTAGGATGGGTCCTTGCATATTGCTACCAGTTTTCTTCTTTACCAGAACATCATCTGTGATGATGAAAAGGTTTTATAACACTGGCCACCACCAATTTCCAAATTTCCCAAGACTTTTCTTTGTTTCTTTGCCTGTGTTCAGACCATTTTTCATTTTCTAAATGTTCACAGGCTCAGAGTTAAACTTAATTGTAATATGTTTAGAATGTTTTATTAATATTTATAGGGTCACCCAGGCATACAGTAATGCCATCTTGAAAGACATTGTAACTGTATGCAATTACATATATATGATATTTAGATTTATTTTTCCAATTTAAAAAAATCCATGTTTAACAGGTCTGCTCAGTACTCACACTCCTTCTCAAAAACCACTTGCATGTTATCAGTAAGAAGTGTGAATTCAACCCTCATCTTTCTCTTTCCTAGTCATGGGCAACCAGAAAATTGCACCAGTATTTCACTGGTCTATTCCAATATTCATAAAAGAGCTTCAACCATTTCTGATGTTTGTGAACTTTTATCGCAGGTATATACATAACTACAGTTGCATTGCTGCCCCTGTCACTGCCTTTTTGAACAAGGAGGCTAGTTTGGTCCTCTCGGACCCAGGGTGTGTTTGAGGCCATCAAGAGAGCATTTACAACAAGTTGGGCAGAGGCTTAGTAGCTAAAAGTCACATCCGGTCACATCTACAGAGTGCAATTATGGGACTGGATTGAGAACTTTGAGGAGTGGCATCAGGGATGGAGAGAACACACCCAGCTCTAAATGAACACAAAAACCTTGTGTACCTGTGTGTTGCCAAAGATTGGAACCCTTGTCATGTCTGTTGTTTACTTTTTTGTACTGATTTTACATTCACTTATTATCCAGGTGCTATATGCTTAACCTGGAGATGTGTAAATATTACTGGATCCAGTGGGCAGGTATTTGGATGATTTCTGGTCATTAGAGTCACAATATCATTTTCAGTAAGTGGTTTGAATGTTAAGTTGAGGGATAAACACTGGTTTGTTCCACCTTGGCTGGGTTATAATCAAATGACTGAGTATTGCTAATTATTTTGCAAATGGGTCTTAAAATCCCCAGCTGTAAGAAATGGTGTAGGAGACAATGTGGGTGGGGAAAGAGCTGAGTAAGGAAAATACGGGTGAAAACAGCTTTCTTTACATTTGCAATGCATGAGCTGATTCTGTACTGATAGAAAGCTGTTTTGGCTGCAATGATAGAAGCAGCAGTCAATACTCAGCCAGGTCTGCTAGTGAGTTGTGTTTTCTCCATTTTCGCAAAGGTCGGATATATGCAACCACAGAGTGTCAGTTAGTCATGGACTGGGTAGCACTGACCTTGATGTTATGCTAATGACATGGGAGTCCAGAGACTGTCAAAGAAAACAGACAATGAGACAGCTATGATATTCTTTCCAATCGCTGCTGTAGTAAATTCAGTGGATGTGCAACATGAAGAGGAAACACATAATAGCAAGGCATGGAAGATTTCTTGGTGGATACAACATTAAATATATTTCTTGCTCTATGAGTCGGTGTGTGTGTCAAGTCAGAAGAGCAAAGGTGGTGGATGAAGAGTGACATAATCCTATTGGTAGGGTGGATGAGGTCACCCAGTACACCCAGAGGAGTTCCATCCTCTGGAAAATAGCTGAGAAGATAATCAATCTCATAGAAAAAATATCAAGTGCAACAGGGGTCAATGGATCACAATGATATGAAGTTTACAAGTCTTGAGAGCAGTAGCAGAATGCAATTTAAAAAAAAAAAGGATTTCTAGTAGGAGAATGATAAAGTTTAAGAGAGTGCAGCAGATGTTGCCGTGTTTTATGAGATTATCTAAGGCATAGTGGCAGAAGTGAAGGGAAGGAGCAGAATCTGTAATGGGAAGCAGTAGGGGCAGGGATTTTCCACAAACACATTTTTAGATGTTGGAGTATGTCAGGCATAAACTAAACTGTCATTTCTCATTACACTTTCTTGTTGTAATTGTTGTCCCACAGCTAGACTCCCTTATCGTTTTGCCTTTCTTCAATGTTTTGCGTCTTTAGGCAGAGAGGCTTCCACTAAAGCTGTCACTCTAACAAACGAACCTCCAGAATCACATAACAAGTCAGCTGATTGGTCACCAGCCCTGTTTCATTTAGACTAAAATTCAGTAAGGTCAGTCAAGGAATGCCACTGAGCCATTATTAGAAGGCTGCCCTTACACACTGTGAATGCCCAGTTAAGAAGTGAAGTCTAATTTTAGTGCAACCACCAAAATTGCAAGTACATTGGAGTCCACATAATATAAGTCCACATAATAACAAAATCACATACAACAACAGCAGCAGCATTAGTATATAGATGTTCAAGCTTAGAATCAAATGTCCTGTATAATTATGTCCACCTATATTATCTCAGCTCCACAATTAGTTTATTTTTAGGTCAGTCTAATATCCAGAAGATTGATCATTGTGTACACCATTATTACATTATATATCTTATAATCTTATCTTATTTTGCAGGGCACATTGTAATAAGAAGTCAAGCAGAAACATTATGAAGAATTAAAATAGTGCAAGTGAAGACAAAGTGGTATTCCTTATTTGTTCCTTCCTCCTATCATTTAATATTTCATTTGGTGTTGCAGGTAATGAGTAAGAGAAATCTACTGCAAAGCACTGTATCAATCCCTGCAATAGAGCAACAGAGGAAACGCACAGCCAGAAAAACAGAAAGACCTTTCACACAGCTCTCTAACTTCAATTAGAGGCTAATCTGTGCTGAGTTAACTAAGTGGGACTTGTTCCTCTCACACTTTGTTGCTAATGTCTGGTCAAGTGTTCAGCTTGTACTGGTGCATTTTACAGTCTATATCACAGTTGAAATATTCATAGTGGTGGTGGACTTTATTTGATCAAAAGGCTTATAGCTAATTTTGACTTACTCATAGCTGCACCTTATAAAAAAAGAAATATAATTTGCTGTTGAATTTGAAATAATAATAATAATAATAATAGTAATAATAATAATAATAATAATGATAATAATAAATAAAATAATAATTGTTTTAAATTTGCTGTAGGAAACTCTGTACTGAGTAAATTAGATTTGTAATGCTGCCATTACAGACATTTTTCTTTGCCAGGACATTATATGGTAAAAGAACATCCATCACTTCATTGGTTGTGTACCTGTACTCTGCACAATGGCAATAAAGTTGAATCGAATCTAATCTAATGCTCTCAAAACATTTAACACAGATGCTGAATATATTTTTGATATTTCAGCCTCATTCAACAATAGAAGGGGTCAACATAAAATATTTATATTTTATGTTTTGTTTCTTGTGAAGTAACATATACTTAATATGTTACAAAACACTTCATGTAGCATATAATGCTCTACGCAGCCTGGTCCCACATTATGAGTCATTATAAGACTTTTTGTTAGATTTAGAACAGGATGCATGGCCCAGGTTATTGGAGTTGGAATCTGAGGACATGTCTGGCCTGACTGCCCTGTCATGCCCTGAACTTTGGCCAGCAGTGCTTGGTGGGCAGTCTGGCAGAGCGTCGTTCCTTCTGTGCTCTAAGGACAGAGCTGGGGGTTTATAGTCAAATAAATGTATGGTGATCTGGGATTCTGAGTTGCTGTCTTCTTACCTCCTTAATGCAATCATTCAGGTTTGTTGATTGCTGGGGAGATGATGTCTCATATGATCAGTCTTGGCTATGTTACCTTATGGTTCTTCCCTTTCTAACTATGCTGCTATAGTTAATTCTGCCGGGGTTTTATGCTGCATATGGCATCAGTGATTGTTAATAGCATCTGTTCTCTTAATCGATAACTAACTACAATGTCTCTTTTCTCGCAGAGCTTATGTTCTGATACCAGTTCCAATCCCACAAAATAAGATGTTCCTCCACTTAAGTATCACTCTACTGGATTTCATAAATAGAAACCAGTCCCACCATGCCCGGCCACACCAGAGGACAGTAACTTTCTCCATCCTCCAATTGTCAGGGGACGATGTGCCTCCAAGGACTTTCACCCTAAGGGACTCCAAAGATCCTAAAGTGTCTCTGTGTATCGGACAAAAGAAATATATACATACATGTTACACTATTATATTCAATAGTTTATTTATCTATTATTACTTATTTATGTATTACTATATCAAGCTTAATTCATACAATTAACATTTAATTGTAATCTAATCTAATTTTCACAGCCCAGTATGTAGCAAGATTTCTTTTATCATGAAATATATGGCTACAAAGGTTATGTCTGTTTGTTTGCTGCTGACTTGATATTTTATTTGCTGTCATATTAAATGGCAATGTACTACATTAAGAGGAATAACATTCTCACCCACAATGCATTGGCTTAGTTAGCTAGAACACAGCCTTGTTCAAATAGGCGCATGATATTTATCATGACAGTCGCTTAACTTGCTCCTTTAACGCACAGGACATAAGTGTATGTGTGTCCTATGGCTAACCATGCAGGTGTGAAGCCTGACCTAGCTTGAAAGCACAGCTGGAATGCGAACTCATGTCACTATAGTGGTGGGCTAATGCATTGTGGCTGCACCTCCTGGGTGTTTAGCTACTTAATTCAAATTGCATATTGACTCACTCCTGTATGTAGTATGCACTTTGGAATGTCATGTAATATTAAGCACATGTAATATCAAAAAAATATCTAAATCATTTTCTAAATTGACATATTTAGACCTGGTAAAATCTTAAATTACTTTCTTTAAAATATCACCCTTCATTCACTTAAAATACACAGCTGTATCTCTTGTTCATATAAACTGTATGCAATAAATATAAACTGTATGCAATAAATATAAACTGTATGCAAGCTAGTTCACATGATTTGTCAAAGAGCAAACACATGAGTAAGATTCAAATATTGTTTTAGCATATTTGATTCTGAAATACTCAAGACGACACACATTCTAAATAGGTGCAGCTAAAGTCATGCATTAGAGAACTTATAAAACCTGTTTTGGGATATATATGTTAATTATCTTTAGCTATCAGTTATATATATATATACATTGGGTTACCTGGGAACCATACTTCTCACAAAATTAGGTATATCTAATGAAATTTTGTCAGAAGTGTGTATAGGATTTCTCATACAACCCTAATTCAAGAAAAGTTGCAAATGCAAAAATTTTACATTTTAAGGCATTTAGTAGATGCTCTCATCCAGAGCGACTTACAATTATTACAGATTTACAATCCAAGCAATTGTGGGTTAAGGGTCTTGCTTAAGGACCCAACTGTGGCACAGGTGGGATTTGAATCCTGAACCTTCTGATCCAGAGTTCAGTGCCTTATCCACTAGGCTACCACAGTCCCATACAAGGTTTCAGAAACAAACATGTGTGGCTGAGTCATGTTTAAAGCTCCTTATATGAATCAAATTCTGAATTACAATTAATAAAAGCACTGTGCTGCTCTGTTCTGTTTTAAATGTATGTACCCGTTTATTTATTTACTTGTTATTAGTATTTTTTGCATCTTCACCCCAAACTGAAAACCTTGCTCTAGTAGCCATGGTATGCCATATTTGGTAACTGGCCACAGATCTCTAAAGATACTCAAAAAGCAAAGTGAGTAAAACTGTTCTTACAGTAGAAGCTGTAAGTAATCCCCAGCATACTAAACAAAGCTTTGTAAAAAGACAAGGGATAAGTAGAGATTGGAGCGAATAACTGCATTTGATTTGGCATTTATCATTTGAGGATGATTTCAGATGATTTCCATTGCACTTGTTGCAGATTGGTACCGTCTACAACACTTGCCAAAACACATCGATATTTATTTACCTTCCTGTTACAGTGTTCATTTATTCTGCTGAAATAATAGGTTACTTGTTGTATGCCTTGCTTTTTCAGTACAATATTCATTTCCCTTAGAATATATTTACACTTATCCAGAACAGAAAATACCAGCATTTATGAATCTTCACGATTATACAGTTTTTCAAACCAATTCATCATTGCAGCTGTCATCAGTAAAATGAAGTGAAATTGCAATAATCGAATCTCATTTTACTTTGTCATATTCTCTACAATTTTGGTGTTACGTGACATTCACGTTTATGGTATATGGCAATTGAATTACGTGTCCTTTAAATTCTAGGTGATTCCACATCAAGTAAGTGTTTTGTGCAGCAAGCACTTTTAAAGTTAATCATTTTAGAAACAGTAAGAAAAAGGTTTGTAAAGGTTTGTACGGTATTACAGTGATGTCTGAATTGCTTATATAAAATGTGTCTGAGCTTCATCCGTCATTAATTTGGATAACATCCACTGAGGTGTACTGTTGGTGCTTTTAAATCAGTGTGATACTTTTTGTGTTATACTTCCAGGAAGAGTATAGAAGAAGAGTTTGTATGTAAGAAGAGTTTGTTTATTTGGCTTTTTTAACATCGCTATCGGCATCAGTGGCCATCTCAGTGACACACAAGGTCATATTCATACACAAGTTTATTTCAAGACTAATCATATGCATATACACACAAGTCAATGTATATTAAAGTAATATAACCTAACCTTAACCTAACACGCATGTCTTTGGACTGTGGGAGGAAACCAGAGTACACCAACACTGACACGGGAGGATATACAGACTTCACACAGAAATGACCCAGACCCGGGACCTTCTCGCTGTGAGGCAGCGGTGCTACCCACTGAGCCACCGTGCCGCCTGTAAGAAGCAGAAGCAGTGTGAATTTACTTAGTTTGTCCAGAGTTTGCTCAACTGATAAGTACCCTTCTATTGGGAAATGCTTTCATCGGTTTTCAGCTTTGTGAATCTTCATGACATGATTCCAATGTCTCCTAAAAGTCATCATGACTGTGTCCTAATCCTTCAAAGCATACAATATTCACAGCGAAATCTTTGTAGGAGTCAGAAGTAAAGGTCTTTTTAGAAGCCAAACTGCTGCACTGGAACAAAATCAGTGTCACTTGTGAGAAAATACTTTAGAAAAAAGTACGATGACAAGTTAACCATTTACAGGTAAATAACACAAAGTAGCAAGTGTATAATCTGTGCTTAGGAGAGAATAATTTAATAGAATGGCAAAAATGTATGTACAGCAGATAAATGTAGCCACATGTAAGTGCCTCAGTGTGCAGTTATAATGCATAACTGTTAATTGTGAGAAATAGTACGTTACCTTCTTTTATTCACTTTAATTTCTTTACCGTAGGTCTGATCACAGCCAACGTTCAGGCTGTTCCACAGCCAAGGACTTTGTGTATCTGTGTGTGCCTGTGACCCTGATCATGATTAATTGGTTCCTAAAAATGAATAAATTAAAGAATCTGTCACCAAAACATACAATCAGCTAGTTATTGGTGAATTATATCTTTAAGAGTTAAATACATGCTTTAAACAGTGATCTTATATTAAATATTTTAAGCAATGCATCCATATTAGGTTTATATTAAAGTAATATGTCACACATGAATGTCATCCTAATGGACTATTTGAGTGAAGTTTTATTAACCATTGACATGCTGTTGTGACTACCAGGAATAAAGTGTATATCTTCCAAAATTTCCATTACTACCAAAAGGTGATCTTGCTAAAATTGTTCAGTTCTATTAGCAAGTGCATGTTAAAGCCTGTAGTTATGTCTTAATATGTCTTATATGCTTAGAAAGAACTTACAATAATTGAACCTACACTGATATTGTGTATGCAGCTGGGTTTCATTTGCAAGTGGTGTGCTGTTATATGGATTTATAAAGAGAAGCTCGTGATTACTAAGATTTTTTATCTCATGACTACTAATTACCTCGGCAAAGCCAGCCAGTGTGTACTTCTAAATACAGCATAGACAGCAAGGGAGGCTTTTATTTAAAGAATGTGCATTAAGGAGGACCTTTAGGGTAACCTCTCTGCAGAAGTATCGATTGAATTGAGTAATTTAAAAGAAGAAAAGTGACTCCCTCTGAAGGGAAGTTTACAGTCTGCTCTATTTCTAAGCTTTGAACAATGTATTGCCAAAGTGCCATTGGTTTTTCCATTACATGGGGGTTACAGGTAGTTTCAAATGGACCTTTGGTCAAATCAACCAGAGAGATAAACCATGTCCACTTCATGACAGAGTGGAACTAGAGCCAGATGTTTTCGTGTAGCTTCACACGCTTGAGTGGATGGTTTATGCATTTTCTGTTGGTCATGAAATGGATGATTATTGGGCTTGTCCTGCATTTTTTTCTCCCTTTGTTCTAATATTCATTTTATTCACTTTGCTAAAAGACTAATTTTGCATGCCCAGACCACTTAGAGTAAGTTTTTAGTGTGGGTCAAGTAATTATATTCAGGTCAGCTCTGTACATTATCTGAAGAACATTAGCTCAACAAGGCTTGAAAAATACTAAATGTCACATAACTAAAGATAGCATGCCATCAGTTATGTGTTACGCTGAAGTACAATAGCCTGATAGTTTAATTACTGTATGGCTGACAAGGCTGGGTTGCTAGACTGTTTAGCATTAGTGGAGCAGTCAGTACATAACTTTCTTAGCAATGTTTAGGAGTCATATGTGCCAAGACCTCAAGTTTTTGTGATGTTTACCAAACATAACTTACTCTATTTTGCTCCTTAACCAGCGTATTCTGTTTGTGTAGGTTTGTATGCCTATCCAGGTCATTATGCTCAATGCAACAATACTTTTGAATGTGTTTTCAGTATGCTTTAGCATTAGTAGTTGTTGCTCACAAACACTTTAATTATTAATGTTTGTTCACTTTTGATACGAAGTACTTATGGAGGCAACTGGAGAGTGGCTGTTATTAGCATAACATTATTCACCTCGGTGGGGTATAAAAACTGGCACATTGCTTGTGTGGAAATACTGGTCTTAGATGTTGCCATGTTCTGTTAATGGGGCTGTTATTTACATAGAACATTGTGTGAGCCAAATGGCCTGCCATGTAAGTCCTCAAAGACAGAGGAACAAATGCTTTCATAGGCTTTCAAATCAAATAACCAGTGGTAAAGTAACTAGCGCAACGAAACAAGCAGCAAATCTTGGAAGAATTGCTACTCATTTAAAAAGTCTAAGGAAAACATGTTTTCTGCCAATCTACCACAACCATACCCTGGCCTCTGAGGTAATTGAATAATGTACTTTTTCCATGCATGCTGCGCTCATACGAAATTGTAAAATGTGCCAAAATACAACACATTGCTACATGATGCTTGATTACCTGTCAAGTAGCATGCCGAATGGCAACCACACAGAGCATTGATTTAAAGTTGATTTAAAACAATACAAGTTTATGCTCATTTAATTGCCTGTGTGACAGTAGCATGGCAACTTGTTTTATAATTGCTTGGTTAATAGAGTAAAAGAGTAAGTTGGTTCTGTGTGTGTGTGTGTGTGTGTGTGTGTGTGTGTGTGTGTGTGTGTGTGTGTGTGTGCCCATGCTTGTGTTACATTGTGGAAACCGAATGTACCGACAAGCATAGAAAATTTGAGACTTTACAGAAACTGCAACTTTCTTTTGAAAGAATTGCTTTAGTATACTGGGGGTAGGGGTAGGTACAAGTGAAGGTGTAGCACTAATTAGTAACATTAATAATTATGCCAATGGCTGGTACCCACAAAGATAGTGAGACATGGTGTATGTTCGCTGCGATATATTATTTCACTCCGATCCCTTACTGTTCTGTTTCTGCGTTTTCCCAGGCGTCATTCACGGCGTTTGTTTTCATTTACAGCAGCGATCTATTGGTTAGTTTCTTTTTGTTACACACTTGTTTTCACTTTTGTTAATTATATGTTAAGTATATAAACCCGGTGATCACATTTGTGTTCGCCGGCTCATTACGTTTGCGTGTCCGTTTTCAGTGTTTCCCCGTTGTACGCGTTTTGGTTTTGTTTTATTCTTTTCCTTTAGTACGTTCCGGACTCCGCCACGTGGATTCCCCGACAGCTGATGGCGAATGGGAATCGCGGTTGGTAGGGGCTGACCCTGGATCCGTGGCCGGGGGGGTTTCCTCCGAACCTCGGCCGCTAGATGCCGCCTCAGGATCGTTAAGGAGATAACCCCCGGAGCACGTGTTCTGATCCTCGGCCGTAAAGGGCAGTCCCTGGATCCTTGGTCATCAAATGCCGACCTTGGATCCTCGGCTTTGTAAGCGATTCGTTTATTCATCCCCCTTTTGTATATTTATTTTCTTTTGGTTCAGGCATCTTATGTTCAAGTTTACTTTATTATTGTTGCCGTTTGTGGCTTGGCTCTGCAGTATGGCTCTTTGCCCTTGTGTGGACCGTCGACGGCCGGGTTGTTTGCGGGCCCTTGGATCCTCAGCGACGCGAAAGGATCCCCCGCAGCTGATGGCGTGGCTTGGTATCGCGACTGAGGCCGTTCTACGGATTCCCTCGACACTTTGGCTGCCTTTGGGTCCCATCGTATCCCACCACGGGATTCTGGAATCTCGGCTCGTTAGCCTGCTCCGGACTCTCGCATGGGACCTTTTCCCATTCTTTGGTTATGCCTGGATATGTGTGTTTTATTTAATACATGTTCTTTTGTTTCCCCTCATTCATTGTCTGTCTGTGGATACTGCATTTTGGGCTCCGACTTGTAAAACCCGATAGGGTTTCCGAAGATTTAGCAAGATCAGGATTGATCTTGCAAGATCTTCGGGACACCCTATCGTAACAGTGTGTACATTTTCTTACTACTTTTGAGGACCAAATTTCCTTACAACTTGACTGTTAATTGCTTTAGTTTACTGAGAATTAGGTTAGGAGTCAACCTATGTTTACTTATTTTAATGGCTGATACCAATATTTAGGTTGCAGGCTAATGTATTGGCTGATGTAT
Organism: Parotocinclus haroldoi; assembly: GCA_034779995.1. Taxonomy (NCBI): domain Eukaryota; kingdom Metazoa; phylum Chordata; class Actinopteri; order Siluriformes; family Loricariidae; genus Parotocinclus; species Parotocinclus haroldoi. Next base: position 17,307 of record JAUZST010071688.1, read on the forward strand.
AATGCAGATGTCAAAATGATTCATTTTCTTTTGCAACTGATTACAGAACAGGTTTTGTCTTTTTACTACAGGTTTTAAGTAAAAAGGTTTATTGCAGTCATCAAGAACATACTGTATATGAGCAGATAACAGCATCTTGTTTCTGGGGAAAAAAAGAAACTGTGTAAATACCTGCAAAAAAGTAAACAATGTTAGTGAGTAGTGAACATGGTAGAAGCATATATTAATTCTACTCCCAGTTAAGAGCAACAAAAGTTGTCATGCTACAACAATGTTTTCATTTTATCACAAATTGCTCCACCCTCACCGAATGAGGTGACTAGTCCCAGTTTATGAGCTGCAAGTTGCAGTGCAGGAAACAAAGTTTCTCTGCTGGTTTTGCTGTTTTTGCATACCAGCCTCGAGAGCACAGGCATCACATGTTAATTATCTAAAAATGGCAATAATTACCTGATCAATAGTCAACCACTAGTTAAGGTTAGGGTTAGGACTAGATGTAGGTGTAATCATTTAGTAATCATTACACCAATATAAATTTCGAACACAACAATGAGAGAAACGTTAATCAATATAAGGAAAGTTTTTCAATGCCACTTTTCTTTTGAAAAAGATTTGATTGAAGTTGAAAGGTGAAAGTTCTGATTAGGTTTGGGTGCATTAATTATTACAGTAATATTTTTTTTCAATGTTCAAAGTCCCCACAATGATAGAAAGACACATTGTGTGTTTATCTGTGTGTGTGAGTGAGAGACATTGTGGTGACCTTTCGCTGGTCCCCATGAAGTTTTTACAAAAACTTTCTTAGAGTCAGAACGTGCCATAGGTTCACTGAGGTTAAGGTTAGGGGTTGGGGTAGGTGTAAAATTTATTATCAGTGATAATTTTTGTCAGTGGACAGTCCCCACAATGATGGTGAGACATGGTGTGTGTGTGTGTGTGTGTGTCTGTCTGTCTGCCAGCTCAGAAACTGGCATGAATTTATGTGTAGAAAAACAAGCTGATATTTGAACAATTAATCCCATACTGGCATAAATTGAGCCTCTAACGTGAGTTACTTTATTCAATGAATATTCTGTAATGTAATGTGCTTAGGAAACAATCTCATTTTGCTCTGGCAGGCAGTTGCTCATGGAGTAGGAGGAAATCCTGGGATCCTTTTTTGTGATTCCCTAGTCTAATGGGCAGTCCCATCATGCTGCTGCATTGTTCACTGCTTTCTCATTGTATTTAAGAGAGCCCCTGTGTTTGATCAACAACTTGTTTTTCTCATTTGATCTAGACTCCCTCAATCTTTCTGCAATTTGTACTGTATGCGTTTTTTGAAGTGTACAGTTTCCATAGCAACTTATGCGGCACTCTTAGTGGAGGGAGGAAGTACGAAGGAAACTTCTGCCTCAAATTTGCAATCTGTATTCTTTTGCGTGGGATGCAATTCTTGTCATGATATTTATTAGAGCATCATTATTTCCCTGTCAATCTGAGAGCGATCTTATCACATTCACCCTCTATGAAGTTATATCAGACGTGTTATTGGAGTGGTGTCTGTAACAAAGGCAACTAGAACATTTGGTTCCGTTTTGTTCTGTGTCAGTCAATTAATAAAGTACCTTATCGTTGCTGAGTGCTGTGTAAATTTGAACAGAACATCAACTTTAATTTTTCTGTTTTCTCAAACTCGCATTGTGTTTGAGTGCATTAAGAGACACCCCTGTCACTAGAATTAACATATTTAACATGTGAAAGGGAACGGTATGTTAATCTGATGGGGGTATGTGGGGAAGGAGACCTTTTTTGGTGACAACAAATATCTTTGTACATATAAAGGAAAAAAAGACAGAAGCAGAAAGCCCTAAGCACTGTGGCAGATTCTGCATCCATTTTAATGAATGCCTTATTATTCATCCAGCAGTCTAAAGTAATCTTAGGCATAAAAATATTTGGAAGTGCTGAAGAGAGCAACCCAGCTCAATCCGCATCAAAAGCTAAAAAGTTTATAGAACCTTTCTTATCTTTTATTAACAATTCCGTGTGTGTGTTGGAATAAGATAATGCTAATCTTTAAGAGGGCAGAGGCAGATTGCAATGTCAGGGCATGGAAAAGGAGCAGCATGGAACCCCTATGGTAGATGTCCACTGAATGTGACCCTAATATCTCCCTATACTTGCTGCTCATGAAGGACACAAATAAATCAGTCATGAAGCTATGGTTTTCAAATATAATTAAGCTTTGTTTAACGACCATCCGATCAATCATCTCTTTACTTTATAACCAAGGTCTTAAAGTATAATATAAACTAAAATATACAACTAAATCATCATGTTTCTATTAAATCCAGACATTGTAATCAGCTAATCACCTCAACAGCCAACCAATGCTGGAAATCCACAAGCAGAGGCGGGAGTTTAAGAGCAGTAATCCTTCATTTGTGTCACAGTTGCCAGGCCCACTTATTCTAAGCCATTTAAAGGCTTATTTTTCGCTTATAAGGCTTATAAGTCGCTTAGAAACATTAGTAGTTGTGGGTAGAAACAGACTCAGACTCAGAAACAGACTCAACTTCAGTCTCTAAAGTTAAAAGGAAAGTATACATTATTATTATTATTATTATTATTATTATTATTATTAATAATAATAATAATAATAATAATAATAATAATAATAATCAAAAAACAGTTAAAAAATTCAGGACTGGAATGAAAAACTAAAAACAGTCCTCACTAGTCAAATTTCCAGGTTTTCCTATCATCGTAAGGACATAGCAAGACAAGCTGCACACACACACACACCACGCGCACCACGCGCACCACGCGCACCACGCACGCACACCACACACACCACACACACAAAGTTTGTCTCTCTATCATTGTGGGAACCTTCCATCGACATAATGATTACTGTAGCTAATGAATGCTACACCTAACCCTAATCTTAACCTCGGTAACCCAAAGCAAATCTTTTTACAGTTCTTGTAAAGAAAAATCCTTGTGGATTCAAATATGCAATATATAAACTCAACCCATCTGTTTAGTATAGAATTATGTGCTTAACCATATATACATTTGACTAATAATCACTAAGTCATTATACACCAGCAAAGACCTTTCAGCATTTAAAGGCATTTAAAAGTTACATAATTGCGAAACAAAACTTTCTTTGTTTTTCTTTGAGGTCTCATGGCAAAGAGACAAAGTGAATGAATTCTTAACAGTCTACAGAGAGCACTTCTTACGTATACATTTATACATCACATGGTGCACGTGCATAAGTGCGCATGTAGGTTACAAAGTGCAGTCTGGAATTTTGAGCGCAGTAATCTGAAGCAAGACTTTCTTCAGAGGTCTCCTAATTTGTCATAATTAAATGAATCATATTGGAAAATGTAAGCCAAACCACATAAGCCAAGACTGCCACTGTACAAACAAAAGCTAGACATTGCACAACCAGATGCCTCACAGATGTTGGACAGCTCACCATTCCAGTCTCAGACTGTTCATATGGCTTTCAATACCATAAGTCATGTTTTCCCTTTTTAATTCTCCATGTACACGGGTCAGAATCAGACAGACTTTCTAGGCCTGTGTTTCTGTAGTTCTGTTTATTATAAATTACTTGTTTATTTGATCTGGACAGATTTGTATTTTCACTAAATGCGCACTAGCACTAATAACTAATTAACCATCTCCCACACTCATCTATGTGGGGGTGTGTCCAGCATAAGCCTCATAACAAACTCCTGAATTGTTCTTCATTTATTGGCTATACAAATAGACCAGTCACTGAATAATGTTCCATGAGAAGTATTCTATGTTCAAGTTTCATATGGATTACAGACATGTGACCTTTTGAAATCAAAATATGACCAGTTTACTGTCTCATGGTTATACGCCATGACGCGTCAGTGCAGATACACTTTAAATGAAGCATACCATTAATAATAATTTGTAAGTACACTTTTTTTATCTCTTCGTATTCATTTTGAAATACCCCCCCGCCCCCCCCCCCAAACATTTTTGTAAGCAGCATATTAATGTTTTAGTTGGAAATCTGTGCCTAATAAATTAAAAAATATTAAAGGAATAAAGGAAATATGTACAGTTGAATCCAGTTAATGGGACCACATAGGGAGGTGATCGTTTTGGTCCTAATTACTGGCTGGTCCGATTAAACGAACATGCCCTATGTTACAAGACGGCATGTGCTATAATTTATGTAACATATTAAATGTTTATTAAACCTTTATTGTGTGATTACCAGTATAGTGAAAGTACAAACAAGAACTACTGTTGCTTATAAACTTTGTTCATTGAAAAATAAATTTGCAACCAAGTTTTTCGAAACCATTTACAACACAATGTATAGATACTCAGCATGCGAAGTAATAATACTGTAAAAAACAAGTTCTTACTAAATTCCAGTCAA
>JAUZST010071699.1:0-21725 GCA_034779995.1 Parotocinclus haroldoi
GAATCATTTCCCTTAGTGACTCTTTATAAAGACTGAATCATTTCCCTTAGTGACTCGTTATAAAGACTGAATCATTTATCTCAGTGCTATTAACCTCTGATTCTGTCTGATTCTTACAGAATGTGGGCGTGTCCCTGAGTGAGCAGATGAACCATGTGGACTCTCCTAATTCGTCTCTGGAGCCTGTATCACCCCTCTCTCTGCCCCCTTCAGTTTCAGGTCTCCACCTGTCTGTAATGGAGGACTCGACCCTGCTGGTGAATAACGGGTGTTTTTGGGATGGAGTGGTTGGCATGTTTCTGACTTTAGGTTTGTTTTTCTGGGTCAGGGTTAGAGGACGTTGAATGTTTTGATGATGGTTCTCATACTGTTTTTTTGCTGCTTTCTGCTCGGGTTCCTCTGGTTTGGGTGACGGGGTCAGGGGACTTGGACTTTCGTTAATCTTTTATTTACATCTGCAGGTCGAGTCGGTGGAGGAAGAGGAGCAGAGCCTCTATGAGGAACAGATCTGTCTCTGTATTGATGAGTGTGATCAGCCGGAGCTTCAGACAGAGCTCCAGAACATCACCCAGACCAGCTGTGGGACCAGGTACAAGCTCCTCAGAATAAAGGAAGCTGAATTCTAAAGTAAAGCTAGAGCTGAACTCATCCCAGCATCCTGTATCTGTGTCCTGCAGCAGGATTGTGGATCAGAAGGTGGAGGACTCTGACTCCGGTTCCTCTTCTACACCTCCGTCTCCGTTCTTCTCCGCCATCCTGGCCGCCTTCCAGCCTGAGGTGTGTGATGATGCTGAGGAAGCCTGGCGCTGCCATCTCAACCAGCTGGTGGCCGACACGGACGGGTCCTGTGCCATCTACACCTTTCATATCTTCTCCTCACTCTTCCAGGTCAGGAACAGTTTAGGAACAGGAACATGCTAGATAAATAAACACAGTATGATCCAGAGATGGTTCATGTTTTATTTCTGATCAGCTTCATTTTGTTTCTTAAGAAACATCAATTCCTGCATTTCAGACCTGCAACACATTCCAAAAAACCTTTTGGGACAATTTAGAGCTAACAGTGAATTAAAAAACTCAATAATGATGTGATTCCAAATATCTAATAGGAGCTCATGGGTAAGAGATTACTTTATCCAAACTTTATCAGGAGATACATTCACAAATACCACTTCAAACTTTACTGTACAAAAAACAAGCCTCATGTTATAACCACGCCCACATGCTCCGCCCACTCCTCTGGGCTCAGAGGCATCTAGGATAGACCGTCACCATGGAAACGGGGACGGTGCTCAGACTAATCAGGATTACGGATCTTTTTTGGAACCAAATTATGAAAAAAGGAGCATCCAGACTGTTAGGAGAAACAAGTCCAAAAGCCAGGCTCTATCATGGTACGGGGTCGGGTCCGGACCCTTCAAGGTCATTTTTATAAAATAAAAACCTGATTATTTTTTGTAGAGTATCCAGAATAAGTTCTGCACTCTGACCTGTGAAGCTACTGCTTTTCTTGGGGATGGTCTTCATGGAATTGGAACCAAGTTTCTAAGATCTTCTCAGATGCTCACATCCTGCTCCAAGTGTCCTACACTGTATATAGACTCATATACGGTGAGTATTGTAACGAATCGTTTACACAAACGACTCATTATAAAGACTGAATCATTTCCCTTAGTGACTCGTTATAAAGACTGAATCATTTCCCTTAGTGACTCGTTATAAAGACTGAATCATTTCCCTTAATGACTCTTTATAAAGACTGAATCATTTCCCTTATTGACTCATTATAAAGACTGAATCATTTCCCTTAGTGACTCGTTATAAAGACTGAATCATTTCCCTGATTGAATCATGAATAATAAACGATCAGATTAATGAGGGTACTGGATAATGAGATGAGTTGATGTTCTGATGGTTGTGTTGGTTCCAGATCATGTCGTATGGGCTGCTCGAGAAGATGAAGTTCAGTGTCCTGGAGCTGCAGGAGTTTCTGGACACGTACCAAAACAGGAAGGAAGCGACGATCTCGGTACGTCTGGACTGATCCCCGTTCGGGAGTAAGCACTGGTTACACTTTCTCTTCTCACCCTGGTTTGATTTCAGTGGCTGAGGAACTGTAAGACCTCGTTTCCTAAAAGCTCCGGGGACGTGATGATCCCGTACCAGCCCGTTGAGATCGACCAGAAGGTACCAGTCCAGTCCGGACTTTACTCACCACCTCAGGATTGAACTCAACTCTTAACTCCGTTCCAGAGCAGCAGAAAGCTTTCGTTTGTTTCCGTAAACTGTTTCTATTTGCTGAGGTGTTTGAGGTTTAATTTAGGTTCCGTTTGGTTCTGTTTCTCACCTCTTTTCTGCCTCTGTTACTCGGCGGTAACTCTGTGAGTCTCTGTTTATTCTCTGAGCTGTGAGATTTGAAATACGAGAGCAGTGAAGGGACTCGTATTCTGTTTTATGTCATGCTGTCTGTTGGCTTCTCATCTTTCTGTCCATGTCCATGTCCATGTCCATGTCCATGCATGAAGCCCAAAGCTGTCCTCCGTTCTCTTGGACCTGCATGCTTTGAATAATGATAGAATTTCCCTTTATTCATTTCTATTAAGTTCTTAACGAGCTTTTTTTTAACCTGTACTTCATCCTTAAATCTGTCTCACATTGTGTCTGTCTGTGTAATTAACCTGACTATCGCCTTAATTTGCATTTTCCAGCTGAATAATTACAGATCAGTAACGTATCGTCCTCTAAACGCCATACTTGCATGATCTTGTTTTGGTTCCAGCAGCTGGAGCTGTGTCAGTGCCTCTACAAACTCCACTTCCAGCTGCTCCTGCTTTTTCAGTCCTACTGTAAACTGATCGGTCACGTCTACTCCCTCAGCTCCGTCCCACAGGTACAACGTGACTCCGGGGGGTTGCCAGGTCCCTGTTTTTTCACTCTGATCCAAACTAACGTTCTCTCTCCAGCTGCTGAACATGTCCAAGGAGCTGAACGAGTTGAGGAACCACCTCCAACTGGCTGCGGTGTCCATCACAAGAGATCGGATATCACGGGGTGATCGTGGATCTCCCGACCCCTCGCTGGGCTCACCCGAGGCAGCGGTGCAGGCTGTGTTGGAGAGCCTGAGGAGCCACGAGTTCTCCAAAGCTATCTGCTACATTCAGAAGTGCAGGTAGGAGATCTGGTAACGGCTCGATCAGGAGAACTCGGACTTGCTCTAACATCAGACTCAATCTCGTTCTTCCTCTCTGAAGGAACCTCTGGCCCAGTGACATCTTTGGCTGCAGCTCTGAGAATGAGGTCCACACTCTCCTCAACATCTACTTCAGACACCAGACACTGGGTCGGACCGGAACCTTTGCCCTGGTGGGCTCCAGCCAGGACGTGTCCGAGGCATGTCTGCGTCTGACCGAGCTGAACTGTGAGATCCAGGAGATGATACGGAGAGCCCGGGGTTACGGCGCCATCACCACCTTTCTGCCTGACTCCAGCGTCACCGGCATCAGCCTGTGAACTTCTGATGTTCTGGACATCTTCATCCTCATCTTCTGGATGATGTTGGGAGAATTTTATCCTCACCTTCTGGACAACTTCGTCCTCACCTTCTGGAGATCTTTTGGAGATCTTTATTCTGTATAACTGAAGATATTTACACTCACCTTCTGGAGATCTTCTGGAGATCTTTATTCTGCATTTCTGAAGATCTTCACACTCACCTTCTGGAGGTCTTAAGCAAAACTTCGTCCTGATCTTCTAAAGAACCTTATCCCAGGCTTCATTCGTATGTACTATAGAAATTAATCCTGCTGACGTACATTGTGAATGTGTGTGATCTCCTGCTACTGCTGTCCAGAAACAATCTGGAGGACCTTGGTTCCTGCAGAGCAACAGAAGCCATTGATCCTCAGCTCTTTCTGCACTAATATCACTACTAATGATGTCACGGGGTTCGAGTCGGGCCAAACCAAAGCTTCCTGAACCCCAGCTCAGGTTTACCTTCAGGGGAAACGTGCAATGCTATCAGGTCAGGTGATGGACATCAATCTTCTGTAAATGTAGAGCTTCACTGAAACGGCTGGAACCATGCTGACATTTAAAGAGACACACACACACACACACACACACACACACACACACACACGGATCAGCCATAAAAGTAAACCTAGTGGAGGTAATACCATGAAAACCTAAAGGACCTGCAGCCAACGTCTTGGCGCTAGGTACCATAGGGCACCTTTAGAGTCCGTGCCCTGACAGAGCGGAGCCTTGGGGGCACCCAGGGGCCCACACCATATTAGGCATTTGTAATGGCAGGTCTGTTTGTGTGGATATAATGTGATATACACACAGGCTTTGTCCCAAATGGCTTTCCAAACTCTGAGCTTCTGTAATGTTTGTATTTTTAGAGTAAAAAAAAATAGAGTTATTATTAATGAGTGCTGAGACTTTTATTTTGCTGTACTATGCAAAATGCTAAATGTCTAGTTATTGGATGGGCATTTCTGCACAATTTACTGTTTCCTTCTTAAACGTAATTAATAATAGAATAAGACGTGTAATTAATCTGTTCTGTTTATAAAGGGCTTTTTGTTTTTGTTTCTGGGATTAGTTTTAGGTTAAGGTTAAAAGTGGTGTTATAATTACCTAAATCATTAAATTACTCACTCCTAACACACACACACACACACACACACACACACAGGGCTATGGTATCTGTATTTAGATGAATGTATTTATTATGATTATCTCGTTCTGAATTAACCGTTTCCAAACCGTGTGTGTGTTATTTGTGTGTGGAGTGTGTGTATGAAGTAGACTTCACTGACTTGAGAGTTGACTTAGAGCTAAGACAAATGAGAATAAAAGATTTTCAAAAATGAAATATTCGTTGTTTTAGAGCTTTCTTTGTTATTGAAACACATTTTGGTGATTTCTCTTGCCCACTTTGTGCAAACCTGGCAACCTGGCAGAGAGCAGGAAACCAGTACAGACAAAATGACATTAAAATGCACCGTTTTTTGGTTTGAAAAACATTACATAACAAAACATTACTACAACAGTTTCATATAAATAAAGTTCAGCACTTTATGATCCCTGTCTTTGGACTGATTCAAACGTGCAAACGCAAATGTTTATAACGATGGTCACAACAGAAACTATCCAGCCTCTAACTTCTCAACTTTCTCTTCTGTTTTATTTCTGCTGTTTTATTGGTGTCAGGTCCTGTTTTATCGTGTAAATAAAGTCCTTGTTTTGTTGTTAAAGCTGTACATGAATAAATACTGAACAATAACTTTGAGTCCATTGCCTGTTCCACTGTTCCCAGTGACCATCACCCAGTTCCAGGGCTCCTGGCGAGGCGAATCTTGGTCTATCCTTCACCCTTATTGGTCCCTCCTGTGCCTGAGACGAGGTTTCGGTCATAGGCCGAGTTCCCCTGGTCTGGCACAAGAGAAACTGGAGAACAAAGTTTTTATTTTCACTTTTTAGTATAACACAAAAATTAGGGGTTAAAATGGAGACCATATACAATAGAACAAACAAAGCAGCAATGCTATAATTATACAAGTAAAAGCCTGCTGACATAAATTATAATTTATGATATGATTTATGATCATTTAAAAGTTTATATAAAAAAAAAAAGTTTCGATTTAAATTAATTATCTGAAGCTCTGAACGAGGAGCCTGATCCTCCCAACGAGCCGAGGTTCATCAGGCTTAATTATAAACGATTATTTGGGTTTAAGCTCTAAAGGGATTAGATTCAATCAGATGTTTTGGGATCTTAACAGAGTCACGGCTCGACTGAGGATCAGTTTTAGTCCCGTGATGGATCTTCTAGCCGGTTTAGATGTTACGGGATCAGTCAGAAATGTTACAGCATCAGCAGCTCCTTATTTTCTTTCTGATTTTCCTCAGCACGTCGATTAAGAGCTTCAGATCATCCTATTTAAATCAGAACTGGCTTTGAATGATCTTTTAATAAATGTTCATTGTTTTTCATTTAGAATTAAACTTTAGATTTAGTTCCAGAGCCGAACCAGGAGACACACTGTTTATTATATGAATAGTAAGAGCTAAAAAAAGGCTAAACTTGGCAGATAAATAAATTAATATATCAAATTAATGTACACTAAATGTATTTAAACGGAACTTTACTGTAATATAAAATTAAAGTATGTTCATGATTTTAAAAAATATTAAATAAGGGTTTTAATGCATGATTAAACAAAGTGCTTTGGCACCATGTGGCACCACAAATTATCACAAAATAATATTCGTAGACAGATCACATCTAAAACATACCCACAAATACAAATATTGAACAAATATTCAAATTTATTACCGTATAATACGAATTATACGAACTAAAATGTTTTGCAGGCTCGTTTACTATAATCGCGTTTGATTGGTCCGCGTTTGTTGTGATCCCGCCCCTTTGGACCGATGCACCCTTTTTATTGGTTGTCTGTGCATAGAGGTTTGATCTCAAATACAAGGTGTTATTTAAACAAAGTACACTGTGTAGGGTATAAGCACGTGTGTTGTTGAACACTAACGCAGGGTGCACGGATCTATTTGAGACAAATCCTGACTATGTTGGCGGGATGTGTTGAAAATGGGGCCTGAGGTAAAGTTACACTCGAGCCTGTGAAAGTGATTAAGCTTTACGCGTCAAAAAGGGAGATTTCGATCGATTTATCGAGTGGCAGCGGATCGCTGGATTATGTTATCGCTCTGGGTTGAGGGTAAAGTAGTACAGATGGTTATTTACAGTCGTTGTTGAGTTTCTTAGGAATAGAAAGAGCAGTTTGTGTTGTGGTCAAAGGTGAAAAGCTAATGGCTATTTTCCTGTTAGAGTTGGTCTCGTGCTCGTATCTTCTTAACGGTCAGTCAGAAAAGACTTCGGTTACTAATTTACCACAGGACTTTCACAAACTTACATAAACATTTGGTTAATTAGGTTAAGTAATGGTGAGCTTGGCACTTTGTGCACTGATTTCTGCTTTCCACTCTTCAGTCCGTCTTGTTTGTATCACAAACCCAGCACTAACCAGATCAACTCGACATGTTTGACGACTTTTTTCATCAAATTGAAACGGGTAACTTTTTAATAAAGAAAGATAACGTTAACCCTAATCACTGTGTGAATCTCATCCAGCACGTCTGATTTTCAGAGCTTGGACCACTTCACCCTAACTGGTTTGAGGAGCTGACTGAGAAAAGGTCTAAAGATGGGACAGCTCTCTCTCCGGCCATGGGACATGAGACCTTATCCCGTACACAGGAGGAAGTCTTTAGAGCTCCCAGCAGAACCCCCGTTTCAGTTTCAGTCTCTGGCCCAGAGAGTCAGATTTGTTCAACGCCCAAAATGTTCAGGTGTGAACAGGGGTGCTCTGTGGACCTGCCTCCTGAGGACTCACCTGGTCCAGGTACGCCTGGATTTGGGGACGCGGTGTTTTCTCTGTGTAACCGTGTGAATAGGAGCTGTGATTTACTTTATTTAATATTGAAGTGTTGCAGATTTCCTTACCTGTTCTACGGGGGACAGAGTCGGGTCCGTGCCTGATTGCCTCTCATAGGTACTTATGATTAAATGCTTTAAATAGTTCTGTTTAAATATTAAAATGTGGATTTCCCAGACTCTGTTTACCCTTTCCAGCCGGAGGTTTGAGAGGGACTGGGGGTCACTAAGGAGAGAGACTGATTTTGGTAAGAAACGTGAGTGTGTATGAGTACGTTTATGTACGTTTTGTTAGTGCTGAGTATAAATATTGAGCTGCATATCGTTTCAGATCTGTTCGACAGTCCTAAAGGTGTACAGGTAACAAATACCGTTTATATCCAATCCAAATCTCAATCGGTAAGCGTAAACGTTAAGCGATGTGTTACCGTGCCCTCACAGCGCATCTCTGAGAGCCTCGGGGCCCAGCTGAACCCGGACCTGTCCTGGAGCAGCTCCTTAAACACCCCGTCAGCCCTCAGTCCCACGGTTATCCTGTGTGAGTACAGGTACGCACCGCACCTTTAATTAGGTATGGTTTTAACGGGTTCTTTACCCTGATGTTTTTGTTCTACAGCAAAAAAAGAGGAACCGTCATCACCCGTGAGCTTTCTCAGAGACGACGTCATGGTGAGTCGCCAAAAAGAGGGACAGGGAGACGGGCAGAGAGACGGGCGGGCGGGCAGAGCGCGCGAGAGACGGGCGGGCGGGCATAATGCGCGAGAGACGGGTGGGTGGGCGATCGGGCATAATGCGCGAGAGACGGGTGGGTGGGCGGGCGGGCATAATGCGCGAGAGACAGGCGGAGCGCGCGAGCAGAACAAACAAGAATGTAAGAAAACGGCTATGAAAGAAGACTGAATGAAATAAAAAATACAAGAAAGAGTATGAGAAACAGAAAAAAGATGATGATAAAGAAAGAGAATGGAAAAATAATAAAATAAAAGGGAGGAAGGAATGAAATACAGAAAAAATTAAGAAATTGAATTAAAAAGAGACGAAAAGACTGAAAGAATAAAATACATTTACAAGTGTATGTCTTACAAAAAAAATGTCTTTAGAAAAAAATGTTTTAATGAAAGATAATGAAAGATAAAGAAGCCAGACGGCTGGACAGAGTACAGTACTGTAATATGATATAATGGTCAGTAGGGGGCAGTAATTAGTTCTGCTAACGGGGGTTAGACTCTATTCTTGGTGTTTGATCCTGTATCCATGGAAACCATGGTGTACCGCTTTTTGCGCAGATTGTACGTAAGCTGTTCCCGTCGCTCTCTAAAGGCGGAGCTTCAGAACCTGTGAGCTCCTCCCCCTCTCCTCGTGCCGCCGGTTAGTGCCGTGTTTATGGAGCAAACCAAAGAACGTTATTTATTTATCAGGGTTTGTTTTTACTTGATTAGGATTGATTTATTTTTATTATTTCTCAGGGGTCCAAGTCCCGTCTGAGTCGTCCCATGAGGGTTCGGACTGGAAGCAGACGGTGCCGGACGCTATACGGGATGAGACAGTGCGGGATGCGGTGGAGAGCGTCCTGGACGGAGCGGGGGACGTCCTGTCCTTTTTCTTCAGTAACAGCGACTCGGCCCTGCGCAGGGTCAAAACCAGGGAGCGGATTAAGAGGAGGGGAAACGGGGCCGACGGGCCGAGGGAGGAGGAACTGAGCGACTCTCGAACCGACGGTACGCTCAAACCTCCAGAGTTCAGCCAGTGGACCCCGTTAAGTTTATCCGACGTACAGGACTCGAACCCCGACCCCCCGTCTGATCAGCCGTCAGAGTCTGCGGTACGAGGGCCGCTATCGGACACGTTTCTAACTCCGAACCTCTCTAACAAACCCAGGAAGTTTGTGTACCGCTTACAGGGTTCCACCAGCAGGGGGCGAGCAGGAGTAAAGGCACATGGCTCCTTACCCTCAGCCGCTGGTATGATTCTTCATTCATTCATTCATTTATTTATTTACTTATTTATTATAAGGATAAAGCTGCAGCACAAAAATCTTACCCCTTAAACCACACAGTCTCTTCCATTCTTATCCAACTCGTATGTTTTTATTTATTTAGGAGCTTCGTCGTTACAATAAATTAAAGCAGTGGGAGTAACTAATCCAGTGGTGGGAAAAGTATAAACCTCGTCAAAAAATGGTTTAAAAAGAGACAAATATTGAAATAAAAAGAAATGCAAAAAGTTTAAAAAACGGAGACAAAGAACAAAAAAGAAACAAAAAGAGAGAAATATTGAAAGCAAGAGAAAGGAGGAATGAAAGAAAAACAAATAATAAAATAAAATTATTGAAACAAACATAAAGAGACAGGAAGCGAAACTTGGAAACAAATTCCTAAAGATATCGTAAAATGTCTTATAGAAATATGAAATAAAATTAGATTTATAAAGTGGTTTGTACGTTCTATAATAGAACACAAATAAATAAACTATAATATAAAGATCAAAGCTCAAATCTCGGCGGATGTGACGCTGATGACATCATTTATTATTAATCCATAATTAGATACACATTTAAGAGAGTTTATAACACATTTATTAAACGTGTGTGTGTGAGTGTGTGTGTGAGATTGTGATCCTGTCCTCTGTGCTTTCAGATCCTCCTCCTCCTGACCGACCCCTCCCGGGCCCTGGGCCGTGTGCGGACCCTGTGGAGTGTGCCGAGCGGGATCTGGACCTGACCCAGCTCTGTAAAGCGTTTGCAGAAGATTTCACTCAGGAGATCGAATCCAAATCAAATGGAACGGAGAGTCCGGGAGCTGCCGGGACGGGGATGAGGTTAGGGAACGACCCGAGGGTGGAGAGAACCGTGTCCCAAACATCAGAACACCGTGGCCCAGAGAATAAGGGGGTGATAGATGTGCCTGGTAATAAAGAGGAAATGCTTCATTTGATCTCCCCTTCAGGGGACCTGGACGACTCCGGCTTTAACACGGCGTCTAACAGGAGCTTTACGGTGTCCTACGTTAATCCACAGAGATCTCACCACGTCTTTAAGGAGCCGGGGGTCCAGGGCGGGCCCAGTGCCACCCTGACGCCGTCTCAGAGGGCCGACGTGTCTGAACTGTGCAGTATTTTGGAGGAAGCGGGCAGCCAGTGCGAGTTCACTCAGCTTAAATGGGAATGGGATCCGGAAATCCTGACCGGGATCGATTTCGATGATAGCTTCAGCACCGATCTCGACAGGCGGAAAGACCAGACGGGCGTGGCCGTCGGTACAGACGCTCCCAGACCTTCCACGGATGGTGAGAAGGCGTCGGGGTGGTCCGGGTTCAGAACGGCCGGGGGAAATTGCGTCCGCGTCTCAGAGAAGCTTCTGAGCAAAGCCAAGAGCCTCTTTGCAGATCTAGAGGGCGCCGATGAGACTTCAGGACGTGCGATAGAAGCGGAAGCGGATCAGATCCGAGTCGGTTCGGTGAGTTTGGGGTTCTGCACCGCAGCAGGGAAGGAGGTGACGATATCAGAAAAAGCGCTTCAGAAAGCAAAGAAGCTTTTAGACGCCGCCGAAACGTGTACCCCCTCTCTAAAAGACGAATCCCTGAGCAGGATTAAATCGGAACCAAAAACCCAAGCGAAGCCGGTGGAGTTTCCGTCTCCCCCGGGGCAGGACGGGGGCGGGTTTAAAACGGCCAGCGGTAAAGCGGTGTCCGTCTCCGCCAGCGCTGTAGAGAAATCCAAATCCATGTTGGCAGGTATCGAGGGGAAATCCGAAGCTCCGGACGGGTTCCAGACGGCGAGCGGGAAGCCAGTCAGCTTTTCCGAACAAGCTCTCGCCAGAGCAAAGGCTTTCTTTAAAGACTGCGACGAGGCCGGTTCCGGGGTCGACCCGAATCTGAAGCAGGATCGGCCCGCAATGGGACGCGGTTTGAGCGCAGTGGCTGCGTCCGTTTCTAGGACGACCTGTGACGGACAGAGATCGGGAGCTACGAAAGAGATGAGCGTTATTCCGGAGCGATGCTGGAGCTTTAGCACGGCGAGCGGGAAAAAGGTCGAGGTCTCGGACGACGCCGTACGCAAAGCAAAAAGCTTTTTTGCAAACTGTGATGGTTTAGAAGCGGACAGGGGGACGGCCACGCCCTTCTTCGGCTCTGACGTTCCACCCGACTCGAAGGAAACCGAGACGGGTCAGGGTTTAGGACCTCCGGATCCCTCCGAACCAGCGCTCGGCTCCGCCCAGTCGGCCCTGGGTGAGGTTCGGACGGTGGGAGCTGGCCCGTGTGTGGCGTCCCCGGCGTCCCTGCTGACCCTACACATGGACAGCTGCACCGGGACACAGCAGAAATATGTGGAGCAGGAAGCCATGGCTTGTACTAAAGCACTTCTGGAGGACGACCTCGGTCTGGACGAGCCCGGGGTCAGGTCGAGTCCTAAAGCGAGGCTTCTGAGAAGCTCCGAAACAAATGCTGAGGAGGGAAAGAAGAGATTATTAGAGAACAGAGGAGTAACAGGTGATACGAACACCGTCTCTAAAAAGCCATAAAGATCAGCCGTAGTCACATATTAATTAGGTCCTTCATTGTGTTTTATTTTAATGAATAATAATTAGATCTGAACGAATTACAGCCCTGCATGTAATGTGAAGTAGAACCAATGTTGGCTTGTGTCCCAATACTTTTGGTCGGTGCCTTTTTTTCCACTGTTATAAATGATTTAATAATGATTTGAACGACTTTATCCTGAATCGTTTTTAAGGCCAGCCTCCGCTCAAGCGAAGACTCATACGGGAGTTTGATCAGACATCGTTGGACAGGAGATCCTGCGCTCCTGTTCAGACCAGTCCCGTCGGTGAGCCAGTCACTAATTAAGCCGTGACCGCGCTCGTTATCGTGCCGCTCCGCTCACGTTCTGCCTCGTTACAGGAACCCTGAGAGACCGCAGAGTCTTCAGATACGACCTAAAGCCCTGCGTTACCCATCCCCCTAGGTACGTTATTAAATACGCCCTGTATTTAATGCTTCGTTAGCAAAAGCGCTCTGAGCACTTGCTTTATACGCCGACAGCTCTCTGGATCAGAAAGCACCGAGCAGGGCTCCGAAAATGAGATCAGACCCCAGGGCTCCCGTTTTTGTAGTTCCGTTTAGGAAGGAGCCCGAGACCCAGAGGAACCCCGTTAAAGTGGTCGAAGGCGGTCAAGTCCCTGCAGCGTTTGTTCCACCGCTTAATAAAAACAGCCCGGGGTCAAGTCGTGACCCAAACGTGCCCGACTCTGGGGAGATTAAAACCGACCCGGACCCGGACCCGGGCCAGAGTGCAGAACCGTCTGGACTAACGGGTATTCTGTTATTTCTTACGCATTTTTTTTCCCGTTTGCTTTGATGTTTTTCCTCTGAGCCGAATAAACGAAATAGCTGAAATCCCGCTAAATCTAAATTGTTTGTTCCAGCGTCGTGGCAGCGTGCCTCAGAGTTGGTGCGGGACATGCAGGACATGCGAATCCGAAAAAAGAAGCAGCAGACGGTCCGCCCCCTTCCTGGCACCCTGTACCTGGCTAAGACATCCAGAGTGAGCAGGACGTCCCTGAGGGAGGCCGTGGGAGCCCGGTGGCCCATCCGACACGCTGCGCAGGAGGTGCTGTCATTTTATTATGGGATGTTTTGAGCAAATCTATGGTAACGTAACGTGGCCCTTGTTTTTACGTGTAGCTGTATTGCCGGGGCGTGTCCAGCGGGGCCTGGGGGGTCACCGGTCAGGACGCAGAGTCGTTCAGATTCAGCTGGGACGAGTTCTTTACCCGAGAGACTCTGGGAGAATCCGGAGGGGTTCGGCTGGCGGACGGGGGCTGGCTGATCCCCGATAACAGAGCCACTCTGGGAAAGGAAGAGTTCTACAGGTGAGAGGGGTCACCATGGTTACGGAGTCATGGATCACTGATTATTAGATGATTTAATTTGATTGATTGGTTTTACAGAGCGCTGTGTGATACTCCGGGGGTTGATCCTAAACTCATCAGTGAAGCCTGGGTTTATAATCACTATCACTGGATCGTCTGGAAAAGGGCCTGCATGGAACGGACCTTCCCCACTGTCCTGGGGGGACGATGTCTCACTCCAGAGCAGGTCCTGCTGCAGCTCAAGCTCAGGTAACAAACGTGCACCACAGACACGACTCGGACTCTGACATCACAAACTCGACTCGGACCCATGTTACAGACACGACTCGGACAAGACTCGGGTCAGATTCATATGTTACAGACACGACTCGGACTCACGTATTAGAGACTTTACTTGGACTCAAGTTAGACTCGACTCGGATTTGATTTCCATGCAGTATAAATATTTGTGAGGTGTCGTGATGTGATGTGATGTGAGATGAGGTGAGATGATGTGAGGTGATGTGATGTGAGGTGATGTGATGTGAGGTGAGGTGATGTGAGGTGAGATGTTGTGCTGTGAGATGAGGTGAGGTGAGGTGAGGTGAGGTGAGGTGAGGTGAGGTGAGGTGAGGTGAGGTGAGGTGATGTGAGATGATGTGAGATGATGTGAGATGATGTGAGGTGAGGTGAGGTGAGGTGAGGTGAGGTGAGGTGAGGTGAAATGAAGTGATGTGAGGTGAAATGAAGTGATGTGAGGTGAGATGTTGTGCTGTGAGATGATGTGAGATGATGTGAGATGAGGTGATGTGAGATGAGGTGAGGTGAGGTGAGGTGAAATGAAGTGATGTGAGGTGAGATGTTGTGCTGTGGAACAGGTACGATGTAGAGGTGGACCACAGTCGAAGATCGGCGCTGAGGAAGATCATGGAACGAGACGACACCCCGGCTAAGACCTTAGTGCTGTGTGCGTGCGGCGTCTCCAAACCCTCCCAGAACCCCATGAATCCGGAGAAGCTGGCGGACGATCCCAACGCTAAACCGGAGTCCAGCGCCGCCGCGGTCATCTGGCTTTCGGACGGCTGGTACCGCATTAAAGCTCAGTTGGACCTCCCGCTGTCCTCCATGCTGCACAGGGGCCGTCTGAGGGTGGGGGGGAAGCTGATGATCCAGGGTGCAGAGCTGATGGGCTCTCAGGAGGCCTGTCCTCCTCTGGAGGCCCCTGAATCCCTCATGCTGAAGGTGAGAGAGCAGAGTGAGAGCCCTGCAGCTAGGCGGATAATAAACAGGTTACCCACCATGCTTTTGATTCCTCAGATCTCAGCTAACGGTACGAGACGAGCCCGATGGGACACCAAGCTGGGCTTCTATAAGGACCCCCGACCCTTCCTTCTGCCGCTGTCCTCACTTTATCCTAACGGAGGAACCGTGGGGTGTGTGGACATCATCGTACTCCGGAGTTACCCCACTCAGGTCTGTCTCTCTCTGTCCCTGTCTCTCTCTGTCCCTGTCTGTCTCTGTCTGTGTCTGTCTCTGTCTGTGTCTGTCTCTGTCCCTGTCTGTCCCTGTCTGTCTGTCCCTGTCTGTCTGTCCCTGTCTGTCTGTCTGTGTCCCTGTCTGTCCCTGTCTGTCTGTCTGTGTCCCTGTCTGTCTGTCTGTGTCCCTGTCTGTCTGTCTGTGTCCCTGTCTGTCCCTGTCTGTCTGTCTGTGTCCCTGTCTGTCTGTGTCCCTGTCTGTCTGTGTCCCTGTCTGTCTGTCCGTGTCTGTCTGTCCGTGTCTGTCTGTCCGTGTCTGTCTGTCCGTGTCCGTCTGTCCGTGTCCGTCTGTCCGTGTCCGTCTGTCCGTGTCCGTCTGTCTGTCCGTCTGTCCCTGTCCCTGTCCCTGTCTCTGTCCCTGTCCCGGTGCCTGTGTCTATCTGTCTGTCTGTGTAATTTTGTTATTGTACTCTTATGTTGTTAGGTATTTTATTTTAAACATTTGTTTTGTTATATTACTGTGTAATATTTTTACTTTTATCATCATTGCTTTATACTTCTTAAAATTAATTTATTTCATTTTGTGTTATTACTATGTAAAATGTATGACTTTTTTAAAACTCGTTTTATGTTTCTGTTGTTTTGTCCTTTTATCCTTTTTCTGTTTTTTTTCTTTTTTTATGTTACTGTGTAATAATTGTATCTTTATTCCTGTATAATTTTTACTAAATTTGTTTTTTGCTTTATTACTGTGGAAGATGTTTGTTGTTTATTTGTTTATGTATTTAATTTATTTTTTACTTTGTTTCTGTTATTGTGTAATATTTTTTCCTTTTATTTATTACTTTTGTTTTGTTAGATTACGTGTAATATTTAATGTTTTTTTGTTTATTTTCTGTTTCTTTTTTTTATTATTTTGTTTTATTGTTATTGTGATGATGATGATGATGATTATTATTAAGTATTCATTTTTATAATTATTTATATATATATATAATTTTTTTTAATTGAACAGTGGATGGAGAAGAAGCCTGGTGGACTCTTTGTGTTTCGGAACGAGCGAGCCGAGGCTCGAGAGGCCGAGCGCCACGACGGCACCAAACTCAAAACCATGGAGCTCCTGTTCTCTCAGATAAAAGCCCAGTTTGAGAGGGAGGTTGACGGTACGAGCAGGGTGCAAATGCTTTAATCAGGTCCTTTTGGTCGATGCCTAAAACTGAGAGAACACCTTAACATGTTTACAGAAAGGAAGAGAGCCAGACGGAGCAGGACCTTCAGCCGGCGTGAGATAGAGGGCCTGCAGGATGGGGAGGAGCTTCATGAAGCAATGGAGGCTGATCCCACTTTGGTCGAGGTAAGGCTCTCGTTAATGAGCTATTAATGAACGATTAGTTTATTACGTTTCAGCTTTATCTCCATTCTCAGGAGCGTCTGAGCTCGCAGCAGCTGCAGGCTCTCACTCTCTACAGACAAAATTTGGCTGAAAAAAGAAGGGCGGAGCTCCAGGACCGTGTGCACAAGGCCGTACAAGATACAGAAGGGGGCGTGGCCAGCAGGGACGTCACACCGGTTTGGAAACTGGCTGTGGCTGATTCCAGAGATGTGAGCAGTGACTGTGGTGAGATTGGTCGTTATCATGTGATATGCTGTGCACTTTAATTCGAGATTATATCTTTAAATGTCTTTATACTTTTACCTTTTAGTGTATATCCTGAATATCTGGCGCCCTCCTTTGGATTTGCGCTCCTTATTAAGAGAAGGCTCCAGATATAAGGTTTATCACCTGGCCACGTCCGAGACCAAGAGACGCTCGGACATCGCTGCCGTCCAGTTCACGGCCACCAAGAAAACCCAGTTTCAACATGTAGAGGTAAGGACTGGGTCCTAATCCTGTACTCCTCCTCCTGCAGGTCCGGGTCCAGTCCACAGGCTTACAAGTACGAGTCGTATTTAAGTACTGAGCCCCTGGTCGTACCCTGGTCCTGAGTCGTTAGCTTGTGAATCTACTCTAGTTCCTCTGTAGCAGGAAGATCCAGCGCTCTGTAAAACCAATCAATCAAATTAAATCATTTAATAATCAGTAATCCATGACTCCCGTTGTGTTACTTTTTGCAACAGGTCTCTCCTGATTGGCTGAGTTCCCGGTTTCCTGCGAGGCGGTCGGTACGGTTTCGGGATCTTCTGGCCCCTGATTTGTGCTGCCTGTGTGGGGAGGTGGATGTGGTGGGATATGTGCTCTTTATCTCAGACACACATGGTATGTATACTTTATGATTGGGGCGTGGGGGGGGGGGGGTTATATGGGGTTTTAGGGTGATTATTCGGCTCTGGACCCTCTCCCCCTCTGCAGGATCCCCACTGCTCTACCTGGTGGATGAGAGCTTTGATTTCGTTTCGGTCAGGATGAGTGCTAGCCTGACCCATCTGGCTCTGGAGGATTTAATAAAGCCTTCAGTGCTGCTCACCCTGAGTAACCTCCAGCTTAGACCACACCCCCACCCTCAGCCACACCCCACACCCAGCCACACCCCTCTCCCAATCCCGGGCCTTTACGCCGGAGAGCACGCCCTGCTGTCTATCAACCCCAAAGAAGCTCACCTACAGGAAGCTGTGACCCGCCTAAAGGCCGTCTCTGAGGTAAGGGGGCGGGGCTAAGCTTCAGCTTTAACTAGATATCGTTATGACTCCTCGTTATCTAAATTTGTCTACAGGATTGTGAGCATTTCTTCCTCATGGCTCAAGAAAAGCTCTCGAACCTGATCCCATCATCCATCCTAAACCCCGCCCAGTCTCCCAGAACTCCTGCGTTACAGCCAGGCCAAAAATCCAACCCTAGATCTGCTGTACGTTACTTATTATTATTGTTATTATTATTATTGTTATTATTGTTATTATTATTGTTATTATTATTATTATTATTATTGTTATTAGTAGTATATCATAATACATTTATCCATATTATGTTGTTTTATCCTACTTTTTTATTATTTATAAACGTTATCCTCGATTTTATTTTAATATATAATTTTATCATCATTATTTTAAATCTATTATTAAAAAAAGATTTTTTTTTTACATTTCCTGAATCTAGCTATTTTCCACTTTATTGTTTTGTTTTTATTGTGTGTGTGTGTGTGTGTGTGTGTGTGTGTGTGTGTGTGTTGTACTTTATAATTTTGTACTTATTTTTCTCATTACTTTTTGTTTTATTCCTATTTTATTATTTACTTTGTAATTTTGATGCTTTGTTATAAACTATTATTTTTATTAGCTATTTTTGGTTTTTACTTATTTTCTTAGTTTTGTTATATTATTTTTAGAATTATTTTTAGTTTATATATAAAATGCTTTACTGTTGTAGTGTGATTAACTTCTATTCTTTTTATTTTATTTTTTTTATTGTCCTATTACGTTATTTTTATTAATTGTGGCTTTTTTTTTCTTTACTACTTATTTTATTTTTACTGTCTTATAATTGTCGTTATTATAGATTATTTTTCTCTTTATCGTTTATATATTCTGTGCTTTTTAAAAAAAAATTATTCTAATTTTTGTATTATACAATTTTTATTTGATCTTTTTTTTTTTTTTTTTTTTTTAATGATATAAGGTTTGTATTTTTTATTTTAGGTTAGTTCTTATAGTGCATTATTGTTGGGTTTAGTTTTTTAAATTTTTTTAATACATTATTACTGTAGTATTATTAATATTATGACATCATCGTTTGCAGGCCACGCCCCTGCAGCCCAGAGTTCTCTCCTCTTTTACTCCTGCTAGTAAAAAATCAGCTAAGAGGAAGCGGGGGATGGAACATCTATCACGCCTGCCCCCTCCTGCCCCCCTGCTCCCTCTGGGGCTGATTCGCTCTCCACGTGTCAGTATGACCTTTAACCCCCCGAGGAGGTGTGAGACTCCCCGTCCTGCCCCTGCACCCCGAGAGAAGGATGAGGAAACCCTGCAGGAGGGGTAGTTAGATCATCCCGGAGGTAAGTCCGGGTTTAGAGAGAGAAATCAAACGATCTGTTAATCAGAATAAACCTCCCTATAATTTATTATTGTTCAACCAAAAACAGAAGAATAAATATTTATTTTTACATTCTCCTTTTACCGTCTCTTTATTTTAAACTTTAAAATGAAATGTTTTACTCTATTTAAACACAAGGTGGCAGCAGATCCTCACTACACTTTGTGCTGCCACCTGCAGCCACTCGTTCTTTGGTTCCTGATCAAGTTCCAGTTGTTTTTTTTGGTTCCAGGTCGAGTTGCTGTTGGTACTTAGGTTCTTGGTTCGGGTTTGAAAGTTCCTGATTGATTTCTAGTGTTATTAGGTGCCTTATTTATATGTTAATCATGGAGTTAATGATTGGTGTGTTTGGTTCCTGATCGAGTATTAATCAGTTCTTAGATTATTGATTGATTCATTGGTTCCTGATTAGGTTCTAATCACTTTTAAGGTTCCTGATTGGAATTTTGTTGGGTTTAAGGTTCTATATATACTTCTTGATTGATTCTAAGGTTCCTGATTGAGTTTTTAAGTAGTCATGTTCTGATTGATCTGTGATTGTCGTATGCCGATCAATTTTATTGCCAATCACAAAAACCGATCAGCTGTAAATTCTGCAATACATGAAACTAAAAAATACCTCACAGGGGAAGCAGATTAAAATGCTTTAACACCCCTTATTTAATGCGTTATTTAAAGAACAAACAGTGGGCGGAGTTTAGTGAGATGTAGAGAGAATAAAAAGAATACACAGCATCCCTGGTTCTAAGGTTCCCGGTCGAGTTTTCAGTGGTTCTAAGGTTCCCGGTCGAGTTTTCAGTGGTTCTAAGGGTCCCGGTCGAGTTTTTGGTGGTTCTAAGGGTCCCGGTCGAGTTTTCAGTGGTTCTAAGGTTCCCGGTCGAGTTTTCAGTGGTTCTAAGGTTCCTGGTCGAGTTTTTAACAGTTGCAGGCGGTTCTTAATAAGGTCCTTCCTGTTGCTGATTGCCGATAGGGGACCTAGAATTGTGTCCCAGTCGATCCAGCTCGGCTCTGGACCCGAGCTAACGCTGATGGATTTGTTTTTGATTAAGGCCGTGTGTCGGTTTGGGTCGCGACCTTCCCCAGGCTGTTTATTCTGGAGCGGGGTGCCCCACTCACCCCGTCTGGCTTTATTTAATTTCCAGTTTGTCGTTCCACAGCTTCCTCTCTCGGTGGAAATGAGCTTCACAGACTGTAGATCCACCGGCCGAGGTCTGACCCCTGACATGACCCGGCCATCAATCTCCTACAAATGGCTGTGGGTTCCTGTCCCTACAGGAGGAACTGTTTGGATACACAGAGAGGATTACTTTAACAGTTCTTTGGGTTTGGTAAGGAAGTGGGAGATCCCCGGGCTGAAACATGGCCCCATAACGGTTAGGACCGACCGTCACATGGGCTCACCCGTCCAAGTGTCCATTCCAAGTTTGAGATAGTTCCTGCTGATGGGCTTTTACCCACCGTACAAACTCAGAGCCTCAAAGAAACGGGGCTGGGCATTAGCATTAGCATTAGCATATTGTTATCCAGAGACCCCGATACAGAAGGTTCTGCTCAAGGGTCCAACAGCAGCAGTGCTGGGCTTTAACCCTGATCCCTACCCACTCTCCCCCCAGACCTTTCTATAATCAGTAAACACACTGCAGGAACCATTTTATTCACAGTTCCCCTTCAAGTTCCTCCAGCAGTCGGTTTCATAGTTCCTGATAAGATTGTTTTTTTTTTTTGTTTTTTTTTTGGTTCTCAGGATCCTTACGGAGTTCTGATTTAAGCTGTCATTTATTTTAGAGTTCCTGATTGGGTTCTGGTTGTTTTTTAGGTTCCTGATTGGGTTCTGATCATTATCTTTAGGTTCCTGATTGGGTTCTGATCATTATCTTTAGGTTCCTGATTGGGTTCTGGTTGTTTTTTTAGGTTCCTGATTTGGGTTCTGATCATTATCTTTAGGTTCCTGATTGGGTTCTGGTGGTTTTTTAGGTTCCTGATTGGGTTCTGAGGGGGAGGTTCCTAGTGTGTGTAAGTTTTTAGCTGTTTCTAGTTTAAATAAAGGTTCTGTAGGAGAAAAGTGTTCCTGGTTCTTATCTGGGTACTAAATGTTTGAGCTGTGAGTAACGCTGGAGTATAACGACCCGGGTCGCCTCATTAAATCCCGTTAGTGGTTTGCTTATCCAACCCCCCCCCCCCCCATCCCACCAGGGGCAAGAGTGTTACACCCCTACACCAGAGGAAGCTAAAAATACTTTCGTATAAAAGAAGATCTGAGTAAGGATTCCAGATGTTCAGTGAGGTAGAAGATGCCACATCTGGACCCTGAGGTTCCTCTCTGATGATAGAACCATTTTTGTTTATTTATGAAGGTCCATCATTTAATGTTTTCTTTTTATTCACACAGCGCCTCCTACAGCATACAGATGTTTCTACGGTTCCTGGATTATTATTATTATTATTATTATATAATATAATTATTGTATTATTGTATTATTACCATTAGAACATTACTAACATTTCAGTTTAGGGACCAAGGGGTGGAGATATCACCCCATCAGTCATTAATGCACTACATATGAACAGTCCCAAAATCTCAACGATTCAGCTTCTGTAACGAATCACTCATGTAAACGAATCACTCTCTTGTGTGTCACTAAGGGAAATGATTCAGTGTTTATAAAGAGTCACTAAGGGAAATGATTCAGTCTTTATAACGAGTCACTCAGGGAAATGATTCAGTCTTTATAAAGAGTCACTAAGGGGAAATGATTCAGTCTTTATAACGAGTCACTAAGGGGAAATGATTCAGTCTTTATAACGAGTCACTAAGGGGAAATGATTCAGTCTTTATAACGAGTCACTAAGGGGAAATGATTCAGTCTTTATAACGAGTCACTAAGGGGAAATGATTCAGTCTTTATAACGAGTCAC
>JAUZST010071710.1:0-48022 GCA_034779995.1 Parotocinclus haroldoi
CTACATGGTCTGGCCCCACATTATCTGAGTGAACTCTTACAATCTTACAATCCAGCTCGTCTACTTCGCTCACAGGGGGAAGCATTTCTTTCAGTACCTAGAATTAAAAAAGTCACTGCAGAGGGAAAAGGTTTCTTATATTTGGCCCCCCAGCTATGGAATAAACTTCCCACTTTAGTCAGAGATTCAGACGCTCTCCAAATGTTTAACTCTAGGCTAAAAACATTCTTATTTACTCAGATTTTTAGTTAGATTTAGACTATAACAGCCTCTTGGCTGTGTTAAATTCTGGTTTCCTCCCTTTAGTTACGCTGCTATAGTTAATGCTGCTGGAGTTCTCATGCTGCACAAGTCATTGGATAATAGACTCTGTGTTCCTAACCCAGCAATAACTGCATTTTCTCTTTTCTCTCAGAGCTGATGTTCTGGTGCTGGTTCCTTGGATGTTCTTCCAACTCTGTGTCGCTCTGATGGTCTCCAAAAGCGGTGGCAGGTCCCACCAGAGTGCAGAAAATCCCTCTATTAGTTGGACATTAGGAGACGATGTGCCTCCAAGGACCTCCCTCTAAGGACTCTTTTTATAATCAATTTTGTTTTATAATCCAGTTTATTTTATAATTTTTATATTACTAATTTACATTTTATTAATAGTTTGTTACTTATTTTACCCTAATTTTGCTATAATTTAATATACATTTAGTATTTATTTAATTCACATCTAGGCCGCCCATGGAGGATGGGTCCCCTGTTGAGTCTTGGTCCTCCCAAGGTTACCATTTTAGGGAGATTTTCCTTTCCACTTTTGGGACTGGCCTTTTAAGATAATGTATTACTTACTAAAGCTGCTTTGAGACAATGTTACGTTGTAAAAAGCGCTATATAAATAAAATTGAATTGAATTGAATTGTCTCGGCTTTCATCTCGTGACAGGCACTCGGCACACTTGCTTTAACTTCTACAAGTCAAGTCACAAGGCTTGTTTTAGCAGCTACAGTACAGTATTCTTAGTGCAAATAATTCTTTATGGGCTCTAAAATGGACAGGAATAACAGCCAACCAAGGAATACAATGAAAACCGGTGCACAGTACGACACTTTTGCTTTTACTTTTCACTCTCAGTCAATTACTCTCAAAAATTTACATTAGTTTTACACACTTTATTATAAAACAAGTTAATTTGTACAATACAAGTCCATTAATGCACATAATGCCTTATACTGTGCTAATTTTCTGGGGGTCTGGAACGGATTCATTCAATTTACGTTATTTCTTTTGGAAAACATTTGCTTCGGTACTTAATGTGGCTTCTGGAAATGTTACCAATGAAAACGAACGTACCACTGTAATCTGTGGTGTCTGATAGATACTTGATGACCCCCAGACCTGTTACGAGATGTGGTGGATTTTCTTTGGACCCAGATATGCGGGATAAGCATATCCCACAACGTATAATAAGAATGGGGAAATAAGATAAAACAACTAAAAAGGGGTTCATAGCGGAGCACCAGGCTCCTAACATAACAAAACCGAAAGTATAATGTGGCACGCCTAGAAACGATTTCAAGAGAGCGTAAAACACCGGAGCGCCAGAACGCCATTCCGGAACGCAAATGCGTCTAACGCAATACCTGGTGGCCGCTCTAAAGAGTACCAAAGGACGCCGAAGCTGCAAAGGGCGAGCGAGAGCTCGAATGCGCACGCAGCGCCGGGGGACGAAGAAAACACGGCTAGCATATAAAAAGGCTAGCATATAAGCTTGAGGGTGCGCTTATAGCGCAAGTGTGAATAACACACAAAAGGTGCAAAGCGCCAGAGCACGAGAATCAACTCGAATTCGCAAAGAGCGCGAACGAGAATAGATTGCGAGCGCCGCCGAAGCGCCAGAGGGCGAGCAGGAGCTCGAAAGGGAAGAAATCAGACCGGGACATGTCCTATTAAGGAAGAATACCCAGCTGGAGTGAGGTTAGGTAGGTGCAGACGACGGAAATGCGCTAGCTCAACGCGTACAGGGAGCGCATGAGTACAGGACGGGAAAACCCTCAAAGTGCCCCTAATAAACTAACTTTACCTCGGGGGTTACTTGCCCGTACAAGTCCATCGGCACTAGAAGCCCCCGGACTTTACCACTATCTCTTGAGACGCGGAAGGGCACAAGGGCGCGGGTGGTCAGACGTGCGAACCGGCCAGAGATGGAATACCGACGCGATGATGATGACCCGATCCCGAACAGTGCTGAAAACCCCACCTTTATAGGACATGAGGCAGCTGTTCAGGATCAGGGCATAATCAGGATAGTGGATAAAAGATCCACCGATAGCTCTGTAATGGCGACCGGCGAGGACAGCTGAACGCTCCGGGGGGAAGGTAGAAACCCTAACACAGATGCTTGTCTTTTTGCCCCTTCAGTCGTCCTCCTCACTGCACATGGAAGTAAAACAAAGTTAGGTCCTTCTTTAAGCAAGTTTGTCACTGTTTTAGTTGATCAAGACTTCTTCATTTTCCTCTTACTGTATATGGGGGACATTCTCAGGCAAGTAGGGAGATTTACTGACTTATGAAGGGCAGCGGACGTCAGAAGAACATTATCTGTGTGGTTTTGTTCTCAGTCCAGCTATAGACTACTACCACAATCGCTATCAAATACCACCACTAACAGCAAATCACAAACTAAATGAGTCCTGTGGCTATTGAAAGATGACTCCAAACATCCCTACAAAACTTAAAATTCTTCTCAAAGCAATCAATCAACATCACTTAAGTTTCATCATTTCAGGAAACATTAAGAGCACTGACACAGAGCTACAACAAATAATACTAAAGAGCACATCATACAGTAACAACTTATTTAACCAATTCATACTCAAACTATGTAGTTATATTGTGAATTTGGACATAAGGGCATGCTTGATGTCTTATCAGTCTGGACAACTGGTTATTTAAACTGACAATTAACAATAATTGATGGGGTAAAGAATGTTTATGAATGAATATAACCATACAACTTAGGCCTAACCATATCCCTGCTATAACCAGAATACCCTCTTCAGTATCTTAAAACAATTCAAACTAGATTCTTAAGAGCTTCTTCCCTAAGGATAACACTGTATATAGTATTTCATAAATTATGTTATGTTTCACTATGCGTTAAAGGGCATGAGACAAAACACAGATTCATTCTGACAGGAGAACAGGAACATAATGACACTTAAGGTGTTAGTTCATCTATAAAAAAACATCTGATAAAATATTAGATCTCATAAACAAGATAAAATCTGGTGAAGAGGTGAGAGGTGAGAGATTTAAACACCCTCAAACACCTGTGCATGAGGCAAGAATTTGCACAATGCACAGTGGATCTGTCTGAGAAAAGCAGCGCTGTCTGATTGATTTGTTTATTAGGCTGTTCAAGCTGGTATTTTCGCCTCTTTTCTCCTTGGTCTTACATGTGAACTCATGCAGTGAGAAGGCAGGAACATGTGGAGTTGGTGCAAGAGTTATCAAGCTCAAAGCTTAGACAAGTACATCTTCACATTTTGTTATAAGACTGAGTGCAAATGTAGCACAGATGCTACAAGGTAAACTGAACTGGTAAAATACTTGTTAATAGTTTATTTTAAACAGAAAACTGTGCAAGCACCAAAATCTGTGATAGAGCTAATCATAGACATGTTAGGCAACATAACTGTCATGGCTTTGCTGAAAAGCTTGGGTTAGTTCAGGAATAATGGTCTGTCAGTCATTAAAATATTCACTGCTGCTCACTTTATAGTAAAGGTCAGACTTACGATATTTAGACTTTGCAATGGCAAGTATGGAAAAGAATTTGTGCCAATCACAATGGTGGAGAGATGGGAAATGAAATAATCAAATGACATTTACACAGTGACATGCCGAATTCATGCCAAAATGATAAACCAACCCTCAAATTTATTTCACGTTGCTTGACCCTGTTACTGAAAAACAATACAGGAGCTTTTACAATTGCAGCACAGAATGTTGAAAGATGTGTCAGAAAGCACAGACATACAATAAAATGTAATATTCACTATACTGTAATATGGTCATGTAATGTAACAATATGTACGGATTTACACTTAGGAGCATGACATGCTGAATTCTTGTCACAAAGCACATTCACTGTGTGGCGCTATAAATGTCTCTTTTGCATTTCAGATGATGTACAGTGCTGAAATTGTGCCACACTGAAATGTAAAGCACTAGCCAATCACACCAATCTACAGAGTTAGGGGCTAGGTGTTCAGACCATATCTTATCGAGCACAGTGTAAGCTACTGAACATGGGCCATTGAAAGCTCAGCAGCAGTGATGTTCCATTTCTGTGACTAATACCAATAACTATTCAAATGCAGAACCATTAAATATATTAAAATAGATGTAGAAATGTTGATGGTGACTGTGGGCAAACTAATGCACATTTAGGCCACTCATGGAGGATGGGTCCCATGTTGAGTCTTGGTCCTCCCAAGGTTTTTATCTTCCAGCGAGTTTTTCCTTTTCACTTTTACCCTAGGTTTGCTCAATTTGGGATCGGCCTTTAAGATAATATTGTAAAGCTGCTTTGAGACAATGTTCCTTTGTAAAAAGCGCTATATTAATAAATCTGAATTGAACTGAAATTTGAATTTATAATTCAGGAGGCAAACAGAGCATCCAGAGACATGCAAAATCCAAGACATCCTTGGAGAACATGCAAAATTCACACATAAAGGACCCAGAGTGCAGAACCTAGTAGCTGTGAGGTGATCACGCTAGCTGTTACGTCACAAGCTGGCCAGCATTAGAGATACCAAGACAAAATAAAGAAAATACTACCAGAACCAAATAAAAATGGCTGAAATACATTGCCCTGACCATTCATTTTTTTCTTATATTTAGTATTTGGTCACATTCACAAATGTGCAAAGTATAGACATTTAAATAGAAATAAAAATATGAAAATGTTCAGTGTGATCATGGAAAATATATCTCATTCTATGAAATTTATTTCGAACACACTGAAATGAAAGAATGGGTTGCTCTTCGTGAGGTCCCTTGATCACATCGCATTCTTGATCACAGTCGTGAGGAAGAGCAGCCAAGACAAAAAATGCTGATGGCCTTGCTCACCCATTGAGCGCCTCCTGGCATACTGTATAAATGAATAAATAAATGTTTGGCAACACCCATGAACCTTTTGATTAAACATCTAAAAACATCTAAGACTTCAAAGTGTATTTGACATAAATTTCATCAAACAAATATAATGCCTACAAACAAAACAAACATTATTTTATTCTATTCTAACGTATCACTGTTCTATTCTAACTTTACTCTATTCTAATAAATGTATTTAGTTGGTTTACAATTTAAGTTAATTTAAAATTATTAAGGTTTTACATTTGACATTTCACATTTGTGACACAAATTCAGCATTTCATGATCTTTAATGTAAATCTGTATGTACTGTTTTTCGGTTAAGACTTCACGTGACTTTACACAAGTGAAATGGGTGCTTCACTTTTCTTTTGGGCATTTCCGCATGTATCCCACATGTTTAAATGTCTATGCTCCGTATGTTAATTTTGCCAAGCTGAAGTTTTCTGCAAGTGTTTAAAGTATGTTTAAGGTAGACTACACTATGGCAAATACCGTGTATAGTAAACTTCTCGATTTTATTATAAATTCAACAAGATGGATGTGTCAAAACAGACAGTCATGACCAAAAGTGTTGAGAATTGCACACACTTTGTTTTTCACAAGGTTTGCTGACTTTTTTTTCGAACCTTTTGTCATATGTTTATATGGTATATTGAAGTACAATAATAATCATTCCACATGTTTTTGTAACTTTATATTGACAAATACATCCAGTTTAAGTTTTTATATTTACAGTGTTGCCCCTTCTAATCAGTGCTTCGATTTGAGCACAGTTTCTGGGTTTGTTCACATTTTTTTAAGGATTGACCAAATGTTCTCAATAGGATTTAGATCTGGAGAGTTTCCTGGCCATGAGCCAAAATTTCATTTTTTTACAGAGACACTTGGTCAGTCTGAAGGGGGCTTCATCAGAGAAAACATCTTTAAACTAGTCCTCTGTCCAGTCTAATATGCTTCCTGCAGAATGTTAGTCTGTTTTTGTTGCTTTTCCTGGAGAGAAGTGACTTCTTTGCTGCCCCTCGGGCAGTTATCTTACAAGCAGCAATACCCTTGCCTGTGAAACCCTTTTGTTGCAATGTAATGATTACTGAATGTGTTTCCTTAGAGGTAACCGACATTAATAGAAGAAAATTTAAAAGCACTACTATCCATTTAAAACAACCAGTCTACTCTTCTAATAAGAATGACAGAGTGATATCAGCTGTCTTGTTTCCATTAAGGATACAATCATTCAAAGGATTCAAAGGAATCCATTTTGTAGGACTAGAATGCAGTAAGACTGGAATGCAGTAATTGTTGTGATATGGATATTTTTATGACAGCTAATGGCTTTTAATTGCAATGAATTGTAATTCACCTCACCACTCTTCACAATCTAGCCTTAATTCATCTGTCATTTCATTCTCCTACATAATGGTTTTACCTATTCTTTATTTACGTATTTTATTTAACACCACTTAACCATTGGATTGTTTGCTTCATGACCTTTCCACACCCATTATTTTATTTTCTTTTTCCTGTACATTTCCATAGATCCTTTTATTTTTCTCCATTTCCCTTCCTATTTCCACTCAACATTTCGCTCTTCTTCATCTCTCCGTGTTCTCTCTGCTCTGTTCTCTTCCTTTCAATTTCCCTTCATTTACTTATTTTTCCCATCTCACCTGTCTCCTCATCTCACCTTCTAGCCTGAGCGTTATGACAGTAATCCTGAAATGTGTGAATCTTTTTTCATGCAATACTTCTTATTCCAGGCCAACCGACCCCCTCCATTTAATTTTCACAAGACTGCCTCACAATTTTTGTGCCAGGTTCATGTATGCACATACATATTTTTACAGCAATGCAAGCATTCTGCTGACCAAGCACAAGGTCTACACCCTCTTATTACCCTGAGGGCAAGGCTTGGCTCCCTCGAGACGTGCTGCCAGCAGGGCACTCACAAGCTGCTACGTCACTTCAGGAGCCATTTTAAACCACAAAGGTGCATTGATTAAAATGATTATTAGCATTTATAAAATCAATAAACAATGTAACTTTTTAGACCAAAGGTACTGCAACAGTCAAAATATTCTAGACTGGGGCCAAATCAGGAAATGGGCATGCAAAAAACATAGGGGTTAGTCAAGTTCAAATCACAGCAGTCCGGTTTGATCAGGTCAAGCATCAGGTGTAGACACGATTGACTATATCTCATGACAACAAAGAGAGAAGGCTGGTCAGGGGATCATGCCCTGGCAATGAAACAGTTACCCCTACTTAGCCGTATGATGGACTGCTTATATATATATTATAATAATATATTACATTAATTTATTGTATCTTTACAACAGATAATTTCATTTGGGTTGCAGCCAAGTAGAGTGGATACAAATTAACCTACTAAATAAATAAACAAATAATTAAATATTGTGTTTTTCTATGCTTAATAATGTTTTGTGTCAAAAACACAAAAGCAAAAAGCTCACATAAGCAAAAAGAAATACCACTCTATAGTCACTTTTAAGCAATGATATCCAAAATATCAAAAGTTCTGCATGTTATACAAGTTTCTAAACAATCACCAGAATATGATGATACAGAGATAGTGGCTCTTATGAAAATCACTGAGGAAAAAAAAATTGCAAGCTGCCTCGACCACATTTAACAAGCATATTAGTATAATTAGCCTAATAATTTACCAGTTAACATAACACTTTACACCTAAGATACATCTATCTAGTAGTTAAACATCAAATACAGGTAGACTTTGCTTAACATGGATGAAATGATGTTATCCAATCACAACAAGAAATATAAATACTGATATGCTACATATTGCACAGTAAAGCTATACGAGATAATGTATATTGTAGTGGTATTATATACATACATTTACATTTATGTCATTTAGCAGACGCCCTTATCCAGAGCAACTTACAATTAATTCAGTCTTACAATTCAAGCAGTTGTGGATTAAGGGCCTTGCTCAGGGGTCCAACTGTGGCAGAGGTGGGATCAGAACACTGGACCTTCTGGACCTTCCAGTCCATAGTCCAGTACCTTTATCCATTAGATCACCACAGTCCGGTACTCAGTGTGTGTCAGCAATGGACTTGGACATGCAACCTGGTAAAAATGTGCCACTTCTAAGGAGCGCCTCACCAACCACCCAGCTCACAGTGATGCACTTTTGTTGTGCTCTCATCAAGTGCTGGGCTGCATAGCAGTTTATTAATGCTTGAATAGTCTGCAAATTATGTCATTTTCTTCGCCCTTGAAGCGTTGAATAGAACGTGATCGTAATTTGTACTAATTTGTACATGCTTGTTTCAGCTCTCTAGGTAGTCAGATAGTATCACATACAGCATAGCAAACAAATTTTTGGTCATATGGCCCTGCATTATTCTCACAAACTTGACTTGGCTGCATGTTTGTTCATATGGCTGCATCAATTTGCTGCATGATGACAAGGCATGCTGTTTATTTTACTTTTTGCTCTATTTTAGCTAATGTCAACATAATATATGGATTAAGTAGGCTGATTAATATAATAATCATCATCATCATCATAATAATCGTCGTCATCATCATCATAAGAATAATAAAGGTGCTAATCTTATTGAAGCATGGATGTGTATACAACGCATACTGTAGTTGATTTGTGTTACTTTATTTGCGTCGAGGCAAGGCCTTGTAAGGTGTATTAAATATCTAAGAAAAGGAAAACACTGATGAAGTCTATAATTTTTATAACGTATCACAAAACCTTGGTTTATGGACAAATAAAACCACTACCTGGTAATCACTCCTACATGTTTTGAGCAGCTTAAATGTGACTGAAAGTGGGTGCAGAATGCTTGATTTATCTAGTTCTGAGTCAGCACTACTTTTTCCTGTAACTGTTTTAATAAGCAAGTTCTCATGCATATTCCTACCTGAAAACTTCCAGCGTAATCCTCCTCTTTCTCTCCATTCCGCCCCTCCTTCAGAGCAATGAGCGTGAAGCCTCTGAAGTAAGCAGGGTTGGTGGCATATAACGACACTGTAAGGAGACAAACACAACACGTACATTGCTTTATCTTGCAAAGCCTGCTCCAAGATTCTGAGAGCATGTGGCGCATTGCAACAGCACATGGCTCATGTACCAGAATAGAATAAAAAGAAATATCAGTATGAATAAGAGTCCATAAGGTGAGTTATCAGGACCAATGATAAAGGCAATTAAAGCAACGGTTTCTGGAGTTAACTAGCCTAATGAAAAAATATCAAAATACATTTCAATAAAATGTCTTTTTTGTAAGAAATATATGTGCATTTGCTAAATAATTTGCATAATAAAACTAGGGGTGTGCGATATGCCTGTGCCAATGTAATAAATGTTACTTTACCACGCATTTAGATTTTTCACTGCAGTGTTTGGTACCAGATAGGACAGACTAATTCTCAGTTTCAGATAGGACAGCTTAATTCACTAGTTGCGAATTTGCAGATTAGAACAAACTTTAGGCATCAGCTGCCCATGAAAAGAGACCCAGCCAAAACACACTCAGCAAACAGAATACTAGACTTACAGAATCATTCTGCAAAAAAGTGCCTTTATGAAAAGAACAGCACCAGATAGCAAGACTTAACAAATGGTTTTACCAATCACAGCAAAAGTTCCAACTGAAGAACTTAAAAGGGATTTAAATAACTTCAACAAAGGTAGAACAATTCCTGGCAAAATAACACCAGTCAAACAGCTCTGCCTATAATTGTATAATTCATATTGTCAAACTGGAGCACAAACTGCAGAAGGTTTACATTTTTAGAGGACTTTGCAAACACATTTTTGAAGGAAGTAAAGTATAGTTATTGACCATATCGCACATCCCTAGAAAAAGCTGTCACTGAAACATGCCTTTCAGACATATGTTCTGGTCTTCCTGCTTTCTATTAAAGTTAGACATTAAATGCGTACATGTGACTTATTTTCTTTTCATTTTAGTTCTTAATCGAACTCAAGCTTCTCAAAATTTCTGCAACAGTTTTGGACAAGAATTTACATTTCAGTACCTCTCTGGTTAAAAGTTGACCTTCATAAGTAAAGTAGATACATGCTGAAAATTCATATACACTCTAAAGCTAATGTTAAAGGTCACATGACATGCTGATTTTTATGCTTTTATAAAGGCCTTAATGGTCCCTTAATACTGTATCTGAAGTCTCCTTCCTGAAATCCAGTCTTTGCGAAGAATTATAACTGCTTTCATCCAGTCCCACAATGAGCTTTCCTTAGGACGTGCCATTTCTGTGTATGTAGCTTTAAATGATGCTTTAACATGCTTTAATGTTTACCATGAACTTAAGTGAGCATATTTAAGCTATAAATACACTTCCACTGTTTGCACTCTTTTTTATGAGTAAAGAAATAAAGGGTTTTTTTTCTCTTAACAACAACATTAATTGACAGATAACAGCATCTTCTACTTTCTGAGAAAAAATATATAAATATACAACGTTAAAGCAGTGCACCTGATAGCAGCATCTTTTAGTTCCAAAGAGAAATTGGAAACTCCAAGAAAATTGTAATAGTGGGGACTATAAGTAACAAGTAACTGTAACATAATCATAAACAATATCTGTACCTTCTAGAATTAGCAATTTCATTTGAAGGGCAAATTTGTGTTTTCAAACAATGGAATGACATTAAGGTATGACTGACCCTGTTGTATTTGTGTGAGTTTACTCCGGGTACTCCAGTTTCATCCCATAGTTTAAAGACATTCATGTTACTCTAAAATTGGCATTGACTTGGGTTTGTGTGTGTGTACGCAATGGAGAGCAAAATTAGAGAACAATGTATAAACACTAGACTTTTTCAGAAATAATGTAATCTACATTGATCAACATTTGAAGGCTTTTTTGTACCATGCCACTAGAACAATGCCACTATTGTTTTACAAAATAACCAAAATATATCAACATAAAACCTTAATTTTTCAGAAAATGTGATGATCATAATTAGAGAACAGCAATGACTGTAGCACGGAGATTTCAAATAAATTTGCCGAAGCTTACAACAGTCACCAATCAGTAGGAAGTGTACAGGCCTTTGCTCTGAATGACTTCTGCAGCCACAGGATATCACTAGTCTCTCACATTGCTGTTGTGGGTTTCTTGGCCATTGGCCAGAGGTTTTCTTTTGGGTTTAGATCAGGACTCTCGGTTGGCCATTTCATTGTTTCATGTTTTCAGTTTCAAGGGACTGCTTTACCTGTTTTTCTGTGTGACAGTGGGTATTATCCAGCATGAAAATTGCTGGCTGATCGAGTGATGAATGAAAGGACAAAATAATGTGTTGAAAGAGGTTCTGATAGAAACTTGTATTCATGTAGATGTATGAGAGGTCCAACTCATGCTGCTGAAAACATTCTCCAAACCATGACACTTCCTCCTCCACCTTTTACTGAATTCTTTACACACTTTGGGTTCAGTCTTTCCCCAGTTTGCCAATGAACATAATGATTCCCATCAGGCCCAAATAAATTTAACTTGCTTTCATCACTGAAATGAATTCTAGACCAGTTTTCCTCTGCCCACACAACATGCTCCTCAGCAAAGGTGAGTCTAGCCTTTTGATTCTTTCCTCTAATGAGGGGTTTGGTCACTGCAGAGTGGGCTTGAAGTCCAAATGCTCTTAAACGTCAAGACACTGTATGACGAGACAGATCCTCACCCTGTTGAGTGCTGAACTGGCGATTGATTCCAGCTGCAGTGTTGAACCGATTACCCACGGAGATTCTGCGCATTATCCTGTCCTCTCTTGCATTTGTCTTTCGTGGGCGACCAGCCACGAAAAAAGAAGGATTTAATGAGTTTGTGATGTTGTAAAGATGCAATGTTTTAAAAATCACAGACTTTGAATGACCAGCTTCTCTTGCTTTGGCCTTCATCTGGACAACCTGCTGCCAGAGGGTTTTAGTCACTTTGAAATGGCTCATCATTTTTGGAAAGTTAGGCTGCCAGTTAAATAGGGTTTGTCAGATAATTAAGGAAATTGGCACCAGGTTCAAATTAACCCCAATAACTTGCAGCTAACTAATAGTGTTCTCTAATTATGATCATATATATAAACTGCTCAAAATAATAAAGGGGAACACATAAACAACACAATGTAAAGTCAATCATACTTCTGTGATATCAACCTGTTCAGTTAAGAAGCAGCACTGATTGTGAATCAATTTCACCTGCTGTCGTGCAAATGGAACAGATAACAGGTAGAAATGAGAGGCAAGACAACCCCTATAAAGGAGTAATTCTGCAGATGGTGGCCTCTATTCTCATCCTTTCTGGCTGATGTTTTGGTCACTTTTGCATTTTGTCAGTGCCCTCACCCCTAGAGGTACCATCAGGCAGTATCTACAACCAACTCATCCAGGATGGCACATCAATGCGAGCTGTGGCAAGAAGGTTTGCTGTGTCTGTCAGCACAGTGTTGAGAGCATGGAGGAGATTCCAGGAGACAGGCCAGTACACCAGGAGACATGGAGGGGGTCGTAGGAGGGCAACAACCCAGAATCAGGACCGCTACCTGCTCCTTTGTGCAAACGGGAACAGGAGGAGCACTGTCAGAGCCCTCCAAAATGAGTAAGCTTGCTTCCCATCATGGATGTTGTATCAGCCAACACATCTGCAGTTCATAATGCTATCATGTTGTTATGGGCAAAATCTCTGAGCAATATTTTCAGCACCTTGTTGAGTCTATGCTATAGCAGGCCACTAATATCCATGTTACTGCTCAAACTGTCAGAAACAGACTCCATGAGCTCGACGTCCACAAGTGGGACTTGTGCTTACAGCCTAACACCATGCAGGGTGATTGGCATTTGCCAGAGAACACCAAGATTGGCAAATTCACCATTGCTGCCCTGTGCTCTTCACGGATGAGAGCATGTTTAAAATGAACATGTGACAGAATCTGGAGATGCCGTGGAGAATGTTCTGCTTCCTGCAACATCCTCAGGCATGACGGGTTTAGCAGTGGGTCAATAATGGTGTGGGGAGGCATTTCTTTGAAGGGCTGCACACCCCTCCATGTCCTTGCCAGAGGCACCCCGACTGCCATTAGGTACCGGGATGAGATCCTATTGTGAGACCGTATGCTGGTGCAGTGTTAGTGTTAGCTATTGGTAATATCCTAAAATACATCACACACACAAATCATACTTAGTTTTAAATGCTTGAAATTCCATAATCTGTAGCTTTTTTCTACTGAGAGTTTGTAGTTTCCTCTCTTAGGAAAAGTACCATTCTTTTTTCTTCTTTGTAATCCATGATGTAAAACTAAAGTCAAGATTGCAAGAAAATTGTAAGAACATAAATATTACAGATATATTGCAGTATGTCAACCTGCATTAATCATTAAATACTACATGTTATTAAGTTACCAAATGTATTTACTGATACATGGGACTTAATTTAAATAAATTAATTTTAATTTAATAGGAAATTGTATACTGCGTAATATTCGCATATCTGCCAACCGTAACTATGTTATTAAATAAACCATATTAAATTAAATAAATATTGTCCACTCTAGCTTGGAGTTGATTTAGTGATTTGTGATCTGATCTGTGAAGTTAGGGACAGCAGTTCCTGTACTGAGTTCTTAGCTTTGACATATCGTTTACTGGATCTAGTGCTTGTGAGAACAAAATGGTTCACAAACTTAATTCTTGGTAAATTGGTTCTCCCAAGGTCTTTTCCTTACAATGTTTAGGGTGTATATTCTTTCCACTGGTTTTGCTCAATAGAAATGTTCAAGACAAAAAATGTACCATATAAATAAATCTGACATTTCAAACATAGTTCTCAAGCAGGTAGAGTAACTCAGCTGTGGGATGGGATTCTAATGAGTGTACTGTATGTGCATGAGTGCTGAAAAAGCAAGGTTTAAAAGGTTTCCCCTTTAACACAACTTATATATCTACAGGATTGTAGTAGAGTGTTTACATAAAATAGTGTTTTGTGAGACAGAAGGCGACTGAAACAATGGAAAATGTTATTAGCAAGGTTTACAGGATCCATCAAGTGTGCAGTGATATCTCGTAAGTGCAGATTTATGCCTGGCCGTTTGACTCTCAAAACAATGGAGCATGAGAGATCCTAACCGAGTCTCATCAGAACATCTACGAGGCTGTACACCGACCCTCTGCAGCCCTCTGTGTAAGTTACAAAGCCTCCTTTCTGCTGTGTGGGTTTTAGCACAATGTTTGGAAAACACACAAACGTGTGCTTGCCCATAAACACACCATTGCTTGTCATGGATGGAAGGAGGCTGTTGCTATAGAAACCATCACACCATTGCTGCATGGGAAAGAGCACTTGATTCCTCAGCTGAAGAATATCTTCAACCTTCTGTCCTCTAGTGCTTTAACAACAAGTACAGTGTCATGGCCACTGACACACAATACACTTGTGACAAGACTGTCATGTCATATTACCACTTTATTAATATTACAGCATTACCAGAGTTCCACAGAGTTAGCATTTTGTTACTTCCAACCGCTTATTTATGACTTAAGAGCACTCGTGAAAGATATGAATGGCTGCTTTCCACTCTCATTTTCCACTTCTCATTCTCATTAGTGTAAACACAGATGGCTCTTGTAAAAATAACAACCTTAAGCTTAAACTAGAATTACTTCTAGTGGTTAGCACTGCTGCCTCAAAGCCCCGAGATCCAGGGTTCAAACCTACCCCTGGAGCCTGGATCTTCTCCTGTATCTGCATGGGTTTTCTCCAGGTAATCTGACTTTATTCCCACATTTAACGTTTCCAAATGCATTACTGAATTAGAATTCTGACTTAAGGCAATTTTTTTACTGTTGAATGCTCTGAAAACTGAGCTTATTATCATTGGTTCAAAGGCTACTCTTGCCATCATTTTTAATCCTGTTCTTTTGATTACTGATATAACAAATTCACCTTCAACCACTGTTTGCAATCTAGGTGTTATATTTGACCCCCTGTTGTGCTTTGAGCCTTATATTAAATCCTTGGCAAAATCAGCATTTTTTCATCTCTGTAATATCTCTGGTCTCTTCCCAATACTGACCACTAGAGATGCAGAGACATTGGTCCATGTATTTGTTACTTCTAAATTTGACTACTGCAATTCCCTTTTATATAGGCTTCTGTGCAAATTATTGTGTTACCCATAAATTGTTCAAAATTCGGCTGCAAGGATACTGACTAATACCAAATGGTTTGAACACATCACCCCTGTTTGGAGTTGCTCCACTAGCTCAGGTTACCATATGCATCCAATATAAAATTCTTCTTCTCAATTTCAAGGCTTTTTATG
Organism: Parotocinclus haroldoi; assembly: GCA_034779995.1. Lineage (NCBI taxonomy): Eukaryota > Metazoa > Chordata > Actinopteri > Siluriformes > Loricariidae > Parotocinclus > Parotocinclus haroldoi. The sequence continues at coordinate 15,488 of JAUZST010071710.1, forward strand.
GCTACATGTGTAACTTATTATTATCATTATTTCCAACAACATGTGTGTTAGGCTTGTTTTCAAAATGTGCCTTCACTGTAAAAAATGCAACTAAATTTTCTTCACATGATCTGGTATTTTGAGTCACTGAAACAAGGAAATCTAAATTACTATGCATTTAACAAACAAAACTGTCAGGAGACTCACCGGAACGATCGTTGAAAACGATTTATATTCCGTTGCATGACTGACGAGGTGATTAGATCCACCTGTGACGCTTATTATTTAAGCGTGTGTCAGCGTGCCGCATTGCCACGTCGTCACGCTTTGTTCGTTGTCACGATCGGTCCGCCATTCCACAGTCTGTGTGGCTAGCTGGTGACATGCCGGGGCATTTATCACCGACGGATGGGTAAGGGGGGAACCCTCGAGGTACAATTATTTATTTAGGGAATTATCTTCAGGGTTTCCCAGGGCTTAGCCTCCATTTGCGTTTTCCCCAAGTTTCACTCTGCTCGGCTGCGCCACCCGATTTGGGACACAACCCTAAGCGGCTCTTACTCGCACCTCGGAAATGCACTTCGTCGTCTGATTCGGGACGCTGCCTCAAGCAGCCTTCCTCCCGCACTTATTGTGCGCTTTTGAGCTCCCACTCGCCCTCCGGCGCTTCGGAGGCACACTGTGTCGCCCTGTTTGGGACGCGCTCCGAAGCAGCTCTTTTCTTTCAGCATATTGAGAGCTTTTTGCGCTGCCTTTTTAGTTCCTCCCGTTTTTTGTCCCCCATGTTGCGTAACCCCCACACACGCATCTTTGGGTCCCCTATCTGTACTGTAACAGAACGATGTGGCCAGCTATGGACCCAGCGACCCCTCGCGACGTCCCAGATACCCTCCGCTTTCAGGGCGAAGCCATTGAGCGCAATGAGGCGGCCATAAAGCGACTCACCGCACGCTTGGCCCAGGCTACTGTGGCTGGTGTCCCTCCCAGCGCCTCCAACCCTACTCCCAGCACCCCAGTAGAGACCCCCATGCCACCTCCGGAGCACTTCTCTGGTGACCCTGACAAGTGTCGAGGGTTGCTCCTGCAGTGCAGCCTTGTGTTTGAACTGCAACCCTCGCGCTTCCCTTCAGAGCGCTCTAAGGTGGCATATTTGGTCTCTCTCCTTTCGGAGAGGGCCCTGGAATGGGCCACCGCCGTCTGAGAGCAGAGAGGTCCCGATTCTGCTAGTGAGACAGCCTTTTCCGCCGCGCTAAAGGAGACTTTTCTCCATCCCTCGGGGAGAAGCCAGGCGGGACCCTGCCTGGTAGAAATCACCCAGGGCAACCGCCCTTTTGCGGACTACTAGAGTTCCGCACCTTGGCAGCCAAGGCAGGGTAGGAGGAAGCTCCCCTCATCGTCCTTTTCCATCGGGGCCTAAACGAAGTCCTTAAGGACGAACTCGCGTTCCGAGACCCTCCCACCTCCCTCTCTGCCTTTTACAAGCTAGCGGCGTCACTTGACACCCGTATCCGACAGCGAGTTGCCACACGCGAACACCTCTCCTTTTTGCGCAGCTGCGACATTTCTTGGTCTCGTCCCGGCCCGTTTCCTGACCAGGCCCCGTCACCCGAGCCCATGCAGTTAGGCGGCACGAGCTCCGTTAAGGTCCCTAAGAAGGGGCGCTCATTAAACTAAAGGCGTGCCACCGGGAAGGGGCCCCGGTGTCATGCGCCCACACTGCCCCTGGACATGGCCTCTTCGTGGAGGTATCCATTGCCTGGAAGGACAGGTCAGCTAAGATGCAGGTCTGTATTGATTCAGGTTCGGCATCCAACTTCCACAATAGGGGGCTGGCTCGGCGCCTCAAGCTACCCCTGGACCCACTTTCGACCCCTATAGCCATTTGTGGAGTCGATGGACGGCAGCTCCAAGGGGGTCCCATCACTCACCAGACCCACCCCCTTCTCCTTTCCCTGGGCGAACACCAGGAGCCCATCGTCTTCCTCATCACCCAGGCCCCCCAAATGCAAGTAGTTCTGGGCCATCCCTGGCTTAAGGCTCATAACCCCACCACTGACTGGTCCTTAGGGTCCATCTACGGGTGGTCTACTGCGTGTGACTCGGCGTGTTTACTTCGGGGACATGCTCCCGCACCCAGCCCCACGAGCAGTCCTCAAGTCCTGTCCCGAGTTCCTCGGCACTACCACGACCTGGCAGAGGTCTTCAGCCGTGCACAGGCTCAGGCCCTACCTCCCCATTGCCCGTTTGATTGTGCCATCAACCTCCTGTCTGGTATCACGCCCCCCAGAGGGCACCTCTTCTCCCTTTCAGATCCCAAGCATAAAACTATGGAAGAGTACATTAGGGGGGCCCTCGAACAAGGCTTCATCCGCCCCTCTTCCTCTCCAGCCGGGGCTGGTTTCTTCTTTGTCGGCAAAAAAGATGGCACCCTTCGCCCCTGCATTGATTGCCGGGGCCTTAACGCTATCACCGTCAAAGACCGCTACCCCTTGCCCCTGATGGCTACGGCCTTCGAATCCTTGCAGAGGGCACGCATCTTCACCAAACTGGACCTGCGGAATGCGTATAACCATATCCGCATCCAAAAGGGAGACGAGTGGAAGACGGCCTTTATCACTCCTAGTGGGCACTATGAGTATCGGGTCATGCCCTTCAGCCTGATAAACGCCCTGGCCGTCTTCCAACGCTACCTTAATGAGGTGCTCCGGGAGGCGTTGGACCACTACGCCTACGTCTACCTCGATGACATATTGATGTTTAGCCCCACCCCGGAGGCCCACATCAAACACGTACGACGAGTTCTCCAGCTTCTCTTGCAACATCAACTCTTCGTGAAGCTGGAGAAATCCACCTTCCACATGTCTGAAGTGTCGTTCGTGGGATTCGTGGTCTCCCAAGGGGCGCTGCGCATGGACCCGGCCAAGGTCGCGGCCGTTAAGGCCTGGCCGGTTCCTACCTCGAAGCGTCAGGTGCAGAGATTCCTGGGCTTTGCCAACTTCTTTCGGAAGTTCATCCGGAACTTTAGCTCCGTAGCCTCTCCCCTCTTCGACCTCACCAGGAAGGCCCTCTTCCGGTGGTCTAGTGAAGCCCAGGGGTCCTTCGACTGACTTCGGGAGCTCCTCGCCAGCGCTCCTGTCTTACGCCTGCCCGACCCAGAGGAGCCGTTCATTGTGGAGGTGGACGCCTCCGAGGTAGGGGTGGGGACCTTCCACGTGTCACGTTTGCGCCCTTTCGCCTGTGGCAACCCCACTCCACCTCCGGAACTACTAATTATCCAGGGGGCAACGGCCTACACCGTCCGCCGCCTGTACCACTCAGTAGCACTACTGTAGCACTCAGTACCTCGTGGACTGGGAAGGCTATGGCCCAGAGGAACGCTCATGGGTTCCCGCCCGCCACATTCTGGACCCCACCCTGATACGGGAATTCCAGGACAACCGTTCCGCCGGCCTTGGCCCCTTAGGAGCGGTCCCTGGGGAGGTACTGCAGGAGACTCACCGCGGCTTCCCCTTTGCCCCATCGCCGTCCCAGGTCGTCGTTACGGAACGATCGCTGAAAACGATTTATATTCCGTTGCGTGATTGACGAGGTGATTAGGTCCACCTGGGACGCTTATTATTTAAGCGTGAGTGTCAGTGTGCCGCATTGCCACGTCGTCATGCTTTGTCTGTCGTAACGATCGGTCCGCCGTTTCCTCATTTCGGCATTCCGAATACCCGTACGGCTAGCTGGTGACATCCCGGGGCATTTATCGCCGACGGATGGGTAAGGGGGGAACCCCCGAGGTATAATTTGTACATTTAGGGAATTATCTTCAGGGTTTCCCGGGGCTTAGCCTCCGTTCGCGTTTTCCCCGAGTTTCACTCCGCTCGGCTGCGCCACCCGATTTGGGACGCAGCCCTAAGCGGCTCTTACTCGTGCCTCGCGCAACCGAGCTCTCGCTCGCCCTCTGGCGCATCGGAGACGCACTTCGTCATCCGATTCGGGACGCTGCCCTAGGCAGCCTCCTTCCCGCACCTATTGTGCGCTTTTGAGCTCCCGCTCGTCCCCCGGTGCTTCGGAGGCACCCTGCGTCGCCCTATTTGGGACGTGCCCCGAAACAGCTCCTTTTCTTTAGCCTTTTGGAGAGCCTTTTGTTCTGCCTTCTTAGTTTCTCCCGCCTTTTCTCCCCCACGTTGCGTAACGCCCACGCACGCATCTTTGGGTCCCCTATCCGTACCATAACAGGATCTAGCGTTACTGTTGGGGTTCGCTCCCGTTCCGCTCTCTCCCTCATTGCATTTTTCACACACTCCTTTAACTGCTGTTTATGTTTTCCCCCTGTACAGCATGCAATTGTGTTGTTCTATGTTTGCAGGGATCTACTGGACCATTGCCCGATGCCACCATGCCTCTCCACAACGACATTGGCATCAGATTATCAACAATCGACTCGCTCCATAAATTCGCCAGTCAAACCACCCAGACTTTGCCAGAACTTCAAATAACCTATATGGTACTAGGTCATTAATGTTTAGAGTTAGCTAAGCTGCCCAGCCCCGCTCTTACCCGCTATTACTTTATTTTTATGCGTTCGATCTCTCTGGCTTTTTGTGGCTCTTGGTTTATTCATCATTGCTACTCTAATGCTTGTCTTTTCTTCCTGTATGTATACCCTAGTTCCGGTATTGGTCCAGGATCCCACTCTCTCTCCGGCTACAGCCCGACAGATATCACAAGCTGCTCAGTTGCTACAGAGACACAGAATGCCACCGTGACACTTGTCCCCGCTCACACACGTTGCACACGCATTCTTAGACTTGACCTCTCTCTCTCTCTCACACACCTTCCTCTCATATCTCAGGTTTGACAACGCTTTTGTACCTTTTGAATAAATATATCATCTCGTACATAGTCAGTGTTCAGCCTGTGTCTGTTGCATTTTGGGTTCCAGTTCCGATTACCTATAATTTTTTGGTCTTTTGGGATGTCTTTGGTATGGTTTTTTTGTGCGATTCTGGGTTTCTGTAAACCATTTTACAGGGTCTTGACTTCCTGTTGGTATTTTCTTTAGTTTCTGTTTGCAGAGGTTTTGAAATTAAGGCCAGTTTGCTCTGTTAGGTTTCCATCTTTGCAGGGTGAGTATTAAGTGGGGCCTGCCTGAGTTTACACGGATAGGGAAGTTTCTGCATATTTTTAAGTCAATAGTGTAGTATGTCCCATGTCCTGGTGTAGGTATGGGGATAGGTATTGGGATATGTCCCAAGAGTGTTCATTAGGCAGAGGTTATTGGTGTTTATAAATTCTTCTACTATTTTCCCTTTGTTGTTGGTATTCTGGCTGGCCCATTTTGTGTTGTGGTTGTTGAAGTCTCTTGAAAGGATATATGGGGCTGGTTGTTTGATTAAGTTATTCAGACCTGCTAGGTTTAAGGTAGTGTTTGGGGGAATGTAAATGGTGCATATGGTGATGTTTTTATGGATTATATTGGATGCTCTGATAGCAGTGGTTTGTAGTTGTGTATTAAGGAGAATGTGGCTGTGGGGGATGTTACTTTCAATGTATATTGCTGTCCCTCCGCTTGGTCTGCCCACATGTGGTCTGGGTTTATGGTATGTGGTGAAATCTTTTAGGAGTACAGAGTTGTTTGGTGGCATTTGGGTTTCTTAAAGGCAGATTAAAGCTGGGTTGGTGAGTAGTGCGAGTCATTGAAGTTAGTTGTTGTTGGCCCGAAGGCCTTGGCAGTTCCACTATATTTATGGTGTTTGTCATTTGGATTTTGGTATGTTTGTGCAAGGTTTGTTTCTAGATTTTGTGGGTACACTGCGGTGTCTAGTATGTCTCTCCTCTCCCATCTCTACAAATTTATCTGACTCTGTTTTCCGTGTGTTACGATCTGAGGTACTTGGTGGTTGAGAGCAGTCATTTTTCATAATCATATCTGCTGATTATTTCTTTTTGGGGTTTGTTAGTGCTCTGGGTCAGTTGCTGGGCCATATTAGAGCTCTGTGTGTGCTTTTTGACTTCGGGAACACTGGGTCTTTGGTGAGGTTAATTGTTTGTGTGTTAATATGTTCGCCAAAGTTTTGGGAAACTTGGGGAAGGGTCAGGGCTTTTTTTGCATCTTTTTGGTGTGTTTAATCCTTTAGATCTCTTTCTCCTTCAACCAGATTGCGCAGTTTTTGTCTGATGCCGCATGTGGTCCTCCACAATTCCTGCACTTTGGGGAATTGGTGCATAGTAATTTGTGCCCCTCTTCCTCGCAGTTACAGCAAGTAGTAGTGCTTCTACATTCAGCTGATCCATGTCCACATGTTTGGCATTTATAGCATCTGGTGGGGTTTGGGATATAGATATCTGCATCCTTTGGTATCATATTAGGACTTTTGTTTGCGGGGTTGATTTTGTTGAATGTTATGAAATATGTGTTAGTTCTAATGATTCTGTCTTGTCTCTTGATTACTAGTTTTCTAACGTTGCTTACTTCTTGAGAAACCTGTTCCTTTGTTATATCTTCCTCTTCCATGCCCCCTAGATTTTGGCAGCGGATTACTCCGTTACTGCTGTTTAGGGTTGGATGGGGGTCTTTTGATGTTGACGAACATTTTGGTGGTCAGCAGGTTGTCTGTCTGTGCTTTCTTGAGACACTCTTTCAGTATTTAACCTGATCTTTCCCATAATACCCTTTTGAACTTTAAAGGGTGATAGATTGGTTAGTACCATGTCGGTTTAGGTAGATTCATCACCACAAATCTAGGCCAGTTGTCAATTGGCTCTTGAAGATCCCTTCCTCCGCAGGCACAGGTCACGTCTCCCAGTGAACAAGACAACTCACCTACTTGCATCTTATGAGCAGCCAGAGGGCTGGGGACCTATCCTAGCCCAGGTCCCCACGGGGGCAAAATATTAATTCAACTCCAGGCTTTTACTTTGATCATTTAGTTTGCACTGAGAATCAAATACACTAGAAACAAAAAATGCCTGTTACTTTGTTTATAATGTTTGTGGATTTCATTATGGGATATTTCATTTTGAAGTATCCTAAGATTTTTGTGAGCAGTATATAGCATCTCAGAAATGTTCATTACTTCTAAAAATACAAAAGAAAATAAAGTATGTCACTATAAATCAAGAGTGAAACTGTTTATTTATTTTTTGTTAAGTAAATATTAAGTGCTTTAATACTGGGTTACGTGTCCTCCTTGGTTTTTCTTTTGTTACGATTGTTTAGTTGATCATAACAAGGTGGGGAAATGGGGTGTGTGTTTGTGACCACTTTGGATGTAATTGGTTGGTTGAATTGTATTTGTTTGGTTATGCTTAATGAAATGAACGTGTTAGAAGATTTTTATACAGTATTTTGTGCTCTTGTTTAGTAGGTTGTGTGCAAATTTACAACGTGATTAGCCTAATTAGGCAGAGCGCCGTGTTTCCTTCAAGACGGGGTGAATTTGTTTTTTCTCAGTAGTGTTGTGGTGAACACGAGTAATAGCTTTGCTTGGGAGCACGTCCGCTAAAGTTGTAGCCATTGCCTCATTTTCAGTTTACACTCAGCTGGAATCAGTGCGCAAATTCTCCTCTCTGGTAACTGCATGAAGGCCAGAGTTGAGCATAGTAAGGGTCTTGAGTATTTAGGTAGTAACTGATTAATAAAATGTAATTTAGTTTTATTTGTGCACACTTGCTGTTTAATTGTTCTGATATGGAAGTGAATGCATTTGTTTAGTCTCTCAGTGAAGGGCTTTTGAAGAGTTGCATACAATAAATATAGTAAAATACTGTTTCTGATGCACAGACACAAAAATTGCAACACATTTCAATAAAAAATCTGAGTGAATTGAAAAGGATAAATTGTAGTAGTGAGCTAATAAAGCCTTATGAAGTCTTGGACATTCCATCAAATTGGAACAACAACAGTTGTTGATGAAATTTTTGTTGATCTGCTTGGTTTCAACAGAATCCCTCATTTTCCACTTATTAGAGTTTGAACACTGCTAATTGGCATTCCTCGTTCCTTAGATATCTTCTTATATTGTTTTCCTGTTTTATAAAGTTCAACTATATTCTCCCGCAGATCCTTTGATAATTCTTTTGCTTTCCCCATACCTTGTAATCCAACAACATCAGTGGCAACACTGGATGAAACATGCAGGGGTCAGTCAGGAGCCCATAAACTCACTGACTTTTTATATACACAATAATTACAAGCAAATAGATCACAGGTGAGGATGGTTACTTTTAGTAGCCATTTAAACCTGTGTGTGTCAATTTGTGTGTATGTTATAACTCCAAAACTTTCAGGGTATGTAAACTTTAGATCAGGGTGATTTGGGTAGTTTCTGTTGTCATTATGATTTAAAAAGGGCAAACAATTGTTTAATAATAAATGACTTCACCAAATCACTAACCATGAAAAAAAGAACATGTTTTGTATTATCATTAATATTTTCTTAAAAACTGTTATGATCTGTGGTTTGGACCTAAGGGTGCGGGAATAAAGGAATCCCACAACGTATAATGGGAATGGGGAAATATAATAACGAAAGGGAAATAACTAAACAGACAGAGCAAAAGGCTCTCCAATTTACAAAACACAAAGGGGAAATCGCACAGCTGGGATGCGTCTTGAATAGGAATGTCACCCCTACATGGCAAGACATAAGGCAGATGTGCGGTGAGCACGAAAAAGCACTGATTTGGCATGCTTCCCAAATTGAGTCGATGGGAGCGCACTGAAGCACCAGAGGTTGGGCATGAGCTCGAGCGTGCAGTGTAGCACAAGGAATTGAAGCATGCAGCTGGCTGGAGTGAGGCTCGACAGGAGTCGAGCGAGAACCGGAACGGAAAACCCTGGATCTGTCCTAAATACCTCCAAGGTTTCCCTCATATGCATCCGTTGGCTCGAAACACCCCAAGATGTTACCGACTACCTTGTGGAAGGCAATAATAAATCGATGTGAGCAAGGAACCGTGCATTCTTTAAATGAGTCGTGATGCGACCGAAGGACCGTACGTTTGTTGATGACATGACATGGGACAATGCTGCGAGTTCCACTTTTATAGTAGAGCCCCCAGGTGTTAATCATGCACCGGATATAAACCGCATTCACCGTATGCTCTGTAATGGCGACTGGACCGACCGCAAGTGCACCTGCTGTTTAAGGTAGGCCTCGTAACAGTACCAACCCCCCAACCCCCCGCAATAGAACAGGGTAACCGGGTCCCCTAGGAGCTGCCAGCCGTCGACCCCAAGGACTAACATGGGAGTCGGAAGTTGCTCCAGGGGTAACCCGAGATGTCGGGCCAACCTCGAGTCCACACCAGCACATACAGTGGCATACCCTGTCTTCCACGACAGGTGCACCTTAAGAAAGGCGCCGTGATTGAGAACCTGATTGGTGCGTGTCACCGAGGCCCTACCCCAGTGACACACCCTTAATTCGAGCGAGGTGCCCTTCTTGAGGGTCCTAACGGGGTGTGTGCCGCCTAGGTGCATGGGCTCGGCGACGGGGACTGCTCAGGGATCAGTTGAGGATGAGGCCAGAGAAGGTCACAATGTTGCGAGAGGGACGGACGCCCGCGTGTATCAGCCCGCTGATGGACGCAGTTCTCAAGAGATGCTGCGAGCTGGTAAAAAGCGGAGAGGGAGGCAGGAGGATCCCGAAAAGTACACTGGTCTTTAAGGGCCTCGTTGAGGCCCCGATGGAAAAGGATGAGAAGTAGGGCCTCCTCCTATCTTGCCTCCACCGCCAAGGAGCAGAACTCAACCTGGGTGATCTTCATCAGGCGAGGTCCTGCCTGGCTCCTACCCGAGCTACGTTTAGAAACATCTCCCTAAGGGCTTTGGAAAATGCTTCCTTGAAGGCACCTTTGGGCCCTTTTTGTTCACAAACACAGTGGATGTTGCAGTCAGCATGGGACTGCACTACATCCTACAAAACCTTGATGGCCCAAGGACTTATGCTAGGATCCTGTTTGTTGACTTCAGCTCTGTGTTCAACACCATAAAACCCAACATCCTCTCCTCAAAACTCTCAGAGCTCACAGTAGCTCCTGCAATCCGTCAGTGGATCACCAGCTTCCTGACAGATAGAACACAGCAGGTGAGGCTGGGGAAATTCATTACTGACAAACAGTCAATCAGCGCTGGAGCTCCTTAAGGATGTGTCCTGTCCCCACTGCTCTTCTCCCTCTACACCAACGACTGCACATCAAATGATGAAAACGGTTTAAATCCTCAAGTTTGCAGACGACACAAGTCATCGGTCTCATACAAGACGGCGACGAGTCTGCATATCGGCGGGAGGTTGAACGGCTGGTGCTCTGGTACAGCTGGAACAATCTGGAACTGGATACACTCAAGACTGTGGAGATGACAGTGAACTTTAGGAGACCCCCTTCATCACTGCTACCCATCACTATAACTGACAGCCCTGTGATGACTGTGGAGAGGTTCAAGTTCCTGGGAACTACCATCTCTCAGGACCTAAAATTGGAGCTCAACATCAGCTCCATCCTCAGAAAGGCCCACCAGAGGATTCTACGCCAACTGAAGAACTGGTCTGCCACAGGAGCTGATGAGGCAGTTCTACTCTGCGGTCACTGAAACTCTTTTGTTCTCTTCCATCACAATCTGTTTTGGAACAGCAACACAACAAGACAGGAACCGACTGCAGATAATCATCAGAACTGCTGAAAAATTTGTTCATTGGTGCTCCTCTGCCCAACCTTCAGGACTTGTACACATCAAGAACCAGAAATCGGGCAAAGAAGATCATTACAGACTCCTCTCACCCTGGACATAATTTAGCTTCTTCCTAGGCAGCTCCTTCCCTACCAGACACACAAACAGTTTCTTTTCTCATGCCATCATACTCATTAACAGTTAATAGCGATAACACTGGACTGTAAACACAATTACCATTACCTAAATGTTGCACATTACTTTTGCTGCACTACAATGCATACTGCACCTTACTCACTAAAATTTGCACTAAAAAGCACACTTACCTCGTTTTATTTACAATGTTATAATTGTATAGACTTTAATTTATATGTACCAAGATGCTGTACTAGAGAGACACCAACAACCAGAACCAAATTCCTTGTGTGTGTAAACATACTTGGCAAAATAAAGCTGATTCTGATTCTGATACCCCCGAAAGGAGAGAGACCATGTATGCCACCTTAGAGTGCTCGGACGGGAAGGGCGAGGGTTGGGAAGGGAACCTGTTGGGTCCATTTCTAGCCATGTCGTTCTGTTCTAATCTGTGGTTTGGACCCAAGGATGCAGGAATAAAGGAATCCTACGTGGGGGGGTTAATAATAGGAATGAGGAAATATAATAACGAAAGTGAAATAACTGAACAGGCAGAGCAAAAGGCTCTCCAATTTACAAAACACAAAGGGGAAATTGCGCAGCTGGGATGCGTCCCGAATGAGAATGGCACCCCCACCTGGCAAGACAGAGGGCAGACGTGCGGTGAGCACGAAAGGGCGCCAATTTGGGACGTTTCCCAAATCAAGTGGGACGGGAGCGCACAAGTGCCAGAGGGTGAGCGTGAGCTCGAGCGTGCAGTGTCGCTCAAGGAAGTTGCAATTGGAGCGCGCAGTCGGCTGGAGTGAGGCTCAACAGGAGCCTCGCAAGAACGAGAACAGAAAACCCTGGATCTGTCCCAACGGAGCTAAATACTTCCGAGGTTTCCTTAGTATGCATCTGTTAGCTTAAAACGCCCCAGTATGTGGAAGGCAGTAATAAATTGACGCGGGCGAGAAACTGCATTCTCTAAATGAGTCGCAACACGACCGAAGAACCGTGAGCTCTTTAAATGAGTCGTGACGCAACTGACCGACCATACGTTCGTTGATGATGTGGCCCCGGACAGTGCTGGGGGTTCCACTTTTATAGCAGAACCCCCCACGTGTATGATATCACGTTGTTAATCACGCACCGGATATAAACTGGCTTCAGTTGATGCTCTGTAATGGCGACTGGACCGACCGCGAGTGCGCAGCCAAAAACGGCCAAAAAATACAAATATATATGTGTATATGATGTATATAATATATGTATATTATATATGAATATATAATGTATATAGCTTTGGTAACTGTATATAGCTAAGCAACACATTTATGTATCTAGACATTAGAATTCTTTCTTGAACACTACAAAGCCATTTCAACAGCAGTATGTACTTAAATTACACAGAGGATTAATAACATCTTTAAATTTCTGCTTAATCTTGTTAATATATCTTATTAATACATTTAAACAGAGGTTGAAGTGGCATTTGGCGAGCCCACAGATACAGTGTAGCGGAGCAGTAAGAAAAAGTGACTTACCTCAAAAGTACTCTCAAATTGATTTGTACTGTGAGCTGCTTTTGCTGAGCTGTGCCATGCTGCTGCTGCTCCTTGTCTGGGCTGTACCTGCTCTGCTGTGCTCCACTACTGCTGCTGCAAAAAAACTTCCGAACTTGTTACATATTTTTTACTTTACATATTTAATATACAAGAAAGAATATTGATTATCTTAGGGTTACTGAAGCTGCTATATACTGTACATGCATACATATTAACAAACAATGACTCTTAACAAGTATGATGCATTTACACAATGTATGTGCTTGTAAGATGCTTTTTCTCCTTCACCCTTTCACATTTTTTCCTGAAGACTTGCGTTAACTGAAACGTGGTCCAACTGCAACAAGAACTTTAGTTGCAAAGGCTTTTCTGCATTTACCTGGAAAAGAGTTAAATGAGGCCTTGAAAAATCTGTCTCGGTACAGGATAATCTTGTGCTTTGGTTGAGGTGCTGGATGGTTGTGGAAGGACTTGTATAAAACTATGATCCCATGTGGCTCTTAATATTTTTTGGGGGAGGGAGGTGACGACCCTTGTGTATTAAACATTTTTTTTTTTGTGAATGAGTAAGTGTGAATTGGAACTGATTAACTGATTACGGCCGCACCTGATGTGATCCCTGCACTTTTGGGACTTTTTTGGAGGGAGTGTTTAAACTGCATGGTAGTTGTTTGTTTGGTGTTCCGTCTGTCTGTTTGTTTCACCTTGTTATTACACCAAGTGCACTACTACATCTGCTACTTAAGCTGCCTTTAGTAATAAGTTACCAGGCTAATGTATTAACACCTATTAAAGCCTAATTAGCTCAAGCATGTAACCAGACAATTTAAATGCCTGCTTTACTTAACTCTGGATAATGTTGCTCCTACTAGGATCAAACGCATTCAAGAAAACTAGTCTGGCACCATGGTACAATGACCACACAAACTTCTTTAATGATCATTTAAGTCATTATCGTGTTTACTACATACAGTTCCTACATGTTTACTTAAACAATTAATTTGTAGTATTACAGAACCACTGCTTATTATTTTATACTCACTCCTTAGCTTTGGTTATTGGAAAAGCCATTCAGTGCAGTTATTAAACCACTATTAAAAACAGGCTACGGTTGAAGTTTGCATGCTGTCCAATTATATTGTTCATATAAACAGAAAGCAGTGTATACACCAATTTCAATCTACCTTTCATCACCACAGTTTTAGTAGAATAGGTCCCCCTCGCCCATTACTTACTGGTGTTTTCAGATATATCATTTTCCCTTTTGTTTCTAAATAAGTGTGTGTCACGCATAGGGACTGCTCAGGCGACCACACCCACACGCCACACGCCCTTTATCACCATCCTTCTGATTACACACACTTGTCTCTCATTTTCTCTTACCTTTATATGCACTCCCATCACACATGTTCGCTGCAAGTCTTGTGGCTCACTACAAGTTTCTAAGCGCGCTCTTCTAGCATTCACTATCGCCGACCTACAGTGTTTCAACCTCCTTTTTCGCCTCTAAGTTTTTGTCTTATTCTCTCTCCTTGGATTGTTCGCCTGTTTCGGATTGCTTGCCTGGTTTTGACAATGGACTGTTTATCACAATCATAGAGAAAAATAACAATAATCCTAGATTTTTAATACAGTCTCCATTTTAACTAAAAATGTTCAGCATGATTTTCAGTAATGACTTCACAACTTTCTTTAAGGCCAAGATTAAAATTTAGGCATAATGCTCACCAAATCAGCCTTCCAGATGCAGCACTAGTGTAGATTTGATTAATTAGCTCTAAATCAGGACTAGAATCCTTTACCCCAATTACTAATACTGAACTGTCCTCACTGATTAGCTTGTCTAAGTCACCAACGTGCTTATTATATCAAATGCTTACATATTTACTCAAAGAATTAATACCAGTATTATTGAACCACTGCTTATTATTATAAATTAACCCCTTGGCAAAATCCTTTAAATGTGTTGGAATTAAACCCTTGATTAAAAAAAAAATCAGACCCTTGTGTGCTATTAAAAGACCAAATTCAAGTCTACCTTTACACTCCAAAATCTTCGAAAAAGCTTTCTATTACCAGCTCGGTAGTTACCTCCAAAGTAACGGTATTTATGAAACAATTAAGTCAGGATTCAGACCCCATCATAGTACTGAAACAGCATTAATTAGAGTACTCAATTAAACAATTATCTAGTTACTTAAAAATAATTCTCTCTTTCAAGATGCAGAGAAATTGGTTCAGGTATTTATAACTTCGAGGTTGGATTACTGAGACGCTCTAGTTGCTGGATGCTCTAGTAAATCTTTAACAGCTCAAGTACTAGCTAGAACTAGAAAATGTGATCATATCAGTCCTGTTCTGTCATTTCTACATTGGTTACCCGTTAAATTCCGCAATGTAAAAATTGAGCATAAAGGTAGCATGTACAGCAAAAATAATAGTGGGCCAAACACAAACATTTGAGGGACACTGTCCAGTTTTTTACATAAACAAATTGATACCAGTAGGGTAGATAAGCCAAGAAAGTCCCACTGCCAGTCCCTTAATACCTATAGTGTTTTTTAGCCTATTCAGTGGGATATTATGATCTATAGTATCAAAAGCTGCACTAATCTAATAGAACAAGAAAAGAAACATGACAATTTTTTGATTATATTAACAGATGATTAAATATGCAAATTAATGCTGTTTCAGTACTATGATTGGGCTGGAATCCTGACTGAAATGTTTCAAACAATCTTTTTTTGCTCTAAATTCCTGCAGCGCTACTGACAGACAGCTTTAAGATTTGTAATATTTTTTTAAGCTTGTAGATTTGAAATTGGTCTCTAATTAGACAGCACAAGGTGGCTTTTTAATCAGTGGTTTAATTATAACAAATTTAAAGGATTTTGACACAACCATTGGTAATGGATGAATTTGAAGGAATAAGCAGCAGTTTTATAATACTAAGTATTAACTTTGAGTAAATATGTAAGAATTTGTGGAAATAAGCATGTTTCCCAATTGTCTGTTGCATGAATCCATCTCTGATGAGAAGAGAGCATCATCCTTCAGAGTTATACACTGTATCATCCAAAAACACCAGGCTTACCAAAAGTTGTCCAATTGTCTATAAAGTCCATATTGTCACTTGGACATAACCTGCTGTAGGCTTGGTCACTTCGCCACATTGGGATAGGGCCAGAGCACACTACTGCATCAGACATTGCATTCACAGCTCTAACCACATCTACAAAACTAGCCTTAGTAACTTCTGACTGGGACAGCACAGTGGCTCGGTGGGAAACAAGCCATGTTACTGCTAATAAAATTAATCAATGATGTATACTTAATACTTGTAATAACTATATTAATACTAATATACAATGATGTATACTTGTGAGGTTGTGGGTTGCTGATTTAAGATTTGGGACCTGGTGATTCAACCGATATAGTATATAGTATATAGTATAGTATAGTAGACTTCTTGGCATTGGTCCTTGGTACGCTGAAGCTGATGTTCCAATACAGTGTCGATGGAACTCAGTAAAAAGTCACAGTAAAAAGTCAGCTGCGAAAAAAGTGGAGAAACAGCTGTAGAAAAAGTTATAAAATTAAACTATAATGACGACAAAGCTGATATTAAGGGAAACCCAGTTCTTTTGCTAATGGCTAATAAACAAACACGCCAAGCTGGTGAACTGTAAACATTCTAAACATTGATTAAGAGCAGAAAATAGAATCCACAGGTAAACAGAAGGCAAGATAATTAAATATTGCACATTAAAAAAGGGAGTCAGAGAAAATCAAGGTCCAGTTAGCTTTAAATTTGACGGTGCCACAACAGGCTTTAAAGGATGCAAAGGATGCGGCCAGGGCTCAGAGTACAGCAGGATCAGAGTTATAGATTATGAAGTAATCTCACAAAGGTTAAGCAGAGTTCAGAAAGTCCACATAGCCCACAGGTCAATCATAAATGACTGTGTGTAATATTGTTTGCCTTATTTGTTTAATTCGGTTCTCTTTACCTACTTTTAGGAATTGTGATAAATGGTATGATGTTTTAGGTCATATTAATTCAGAAATATAGAAACTTATAAAGGGTTCACAAACATTTAAGCATCACTGTACTTTGGTACATTCTGTATGCGTATAAGTTTTGTTGGCTTGTTGGGTGGAATTAATGGCTAACTGGCTTACTGGCAAACAAATACAAAGATCAGTAAAGACGTAATAAACAGTGCAACAAAGGAACTATACAGGAAAATCACATCAAACAACTTAATCTAAATTGGTAAAATAGTAATAAATCAAAACTTACACAAACACACATCCAAGAATAGCACAGTTGCCCATACAGATGTATAACTCCATGTCATACAACCCCTGACAAAAATGATGGAATCACCAGTCTCTGAGGATGTTCCTTTAATTGTTTAATTTTATTTTTTAAAAAAGCAGATCACAGACATGACAAAAAACTAAAGGCATTTCAAATGGAAACTTTCTGGCTTTAAGAAACACTAAAAGAAATCAAGAAAAAGTTTCCTGATCTGCAAGCCATTTAAAACATGCGGCACCGGACCAAAGCCAAAACGACTGTGAAAGACCTCAGTCATCCCACCATGGACTATCCTCCCTGCAACCCTATGGAATGCATTTAGAGCCCTAAAAACAAGCACAGAGAGAATGAGGAGAAGCTTATTTCCACAAGCCATCCATGCCATGAATGGGACAGTAGTGTATTCAAGTGAATATAGCTTGAAAAAGATTTGCAAATCATCATATTCTGTTTTACACAACGTCCCAACTTAATTGGAATTGGGGTTGTATTAAAATGGAAAAAACAAGCAGTTGTTATTTAAATTATAACTGTCGTGTAGCTTTCTCACACACATACAGGAACACATTCATCAGTCTGTTAATCTCACAATTCCATTTGCTTTTAAAACTGAATAGACTAGAATACCTTTATTCAGACGTAAAATACAACAAAATGTGTGGTGCGTGTTTTTTATAGAATGTAAACTTCAAAACAAAAAAATAATATTTAATAATAATACAGCTGATAATAATGCAATTTTTTAAAAACATTTTATTTATTCAAATCCAAATCCACCATGTGTCAAACACTAGCTCTAAGGACGAGACTGGAGACGGAGATGCAGAACAATGCAGGATATTTATTGGAAAAGACAAGCAGCGATACTGAGTCGAGAGCATAGGGAGGCAAATGGCAGAAGGAGCAATAGGGAGATAATGCTGCTGTAACCAGTGTAGAGCTGGAACCCTGGATGGGGGATACAGAGCAGAGCACACACCGAGCAAACGAACAAAATGTAATAATAGGGTTTTAGAGAGATAGGGAAACACTGGAGAGGAAAAGGCTACGCTAACAGCTAAAGGAGGCGAGGAGAGGGCTAACACAATGCTGGGTAGGTACGGGAACAAAATAACAAACACTACGACAGCAAAGGCATAGCGGGAAACAAGGACATGGAAAAACAGAGAAACTGGAGACACTAAATAGAGCAGTGGAGAGCAGAGTGTGGGTGAACCGCACGAGGCGGCGACCGGATGGGATCGAGAGCGCCCAGAGAGATAAGGGAGAGCGAGCGACAAGGAGATAGAGAGAGAGTTAGTATGGATAGATCGAAAGCGTTAGTTCACCCGGACAGAAGAGGTTAGCGTGTGAAAAGGAAATGTTAGTACGGGGGACTAACAATACAAACCCAGGCAAAACCGCGCCGGAGGGGCGGGCTAGGGTGAGACCTAACTCAACCCCAGCCGACCGAAAACCAACCACCTGGGAACACACACAGAAACCAAAAATGCTCTGAACGCACAGCGAGAGGGTAAAGGGAAAAGGAGTGAGATATCTAAGGCTACGAACGTACACAAAATAGGAGCAACAATAAGGTGGCGCGGACGACTCACACACGCACCCACACATACACAAAAACTAGATCTAATGAGGAACGGGAAGGGGAGAAGGTGAGCGGGAGCGACACAGGGAAAACACAGACTACGCTATATCACACTCGAAAGTAAACGTTCGTACACACTCACCCGACGGAGAAAACACGGAATAAGTTCTAAATGTAGACAAACACTGGGAAAAGAGTATCACGGAGATAAACGCTCGGTATGTATGCGGTAAGACAAACAATACTTTGCACTCAAGCAGAAAACCAGGAAGCCTTATAAAGGGTGGAACAGAACCGGAAGAAACGAGCCACACCTGGTGAAGAGGAAATCTCACGCTGATCAGTAATGAGGGCTGAACGAGCGCGAGAGAGAGGGAGAGCGAGAAACGGGATTTCTCACAGAGCCCTCAGCAGCAATGTGGAATCCATCTCCTAATGTAAAAAAGAAATGATGGAGGGAGTTTCTGTTGATGAAGACCAGTAGAGTAATGCTAAAATAGAGGAACATCTAAGTGTAGTACCAGTACCTAGATAATTTAGTTTTGTGCCTCCCACCCCTTGCTTTTACCCTCAGGCTGCTTGGACTTTCCCAGGGTTTGGTGCTGACGTTTGTAATTGACACCACTGGCAGCATGTCAGATGACATTGCTGCTGTCAAGGCAGTTTCTACATTAATCATCGACAGTAGAAATGGCACTGCAAAGCAACCATCAGAATACATCCTGGTGCCGTTTAATGATCCTGGTGAGATACTCTAATTACAGAATGTAGTATTTATACAGTGCTGTGTATTTATAATATGTTACTACATGACAAAGTATTAGTGAAAGAGGATGTACATTAAAACTGTTCTGGACTGCTAACACATGACGATATAAATGTATTAACTGATTTCTGTACAAAAGTTTTAGGAATTTTAGATCATTCTTTAATACATTTTTTAAAAAACTCGAGTCATGCCACAGCATCTCATCTTTGGAAATTTCTCCTACTTTTTTTAAACAGTGTATTAGATACATGTAAAAAAAATTGCAAATCCGTGTTTATCTGAACTTTAAACCGTTATTTAAATATGAATGTAAATGAGGTTCCTCTGTGATTACATATTACTTCAGATTTTGGGCCTCTTACAAGAACTACAGATGCTGAAGTGTTTAAAAAGAAACTCAATGAACTAACAGCTAGTGGTGGAGGTGACGAGCCTGAGATGTGCCTTTCAGGACTTCAGGTAGGACACTTCATACATATATGCTTATATACTCATATTTCATATCATATTTCTATGTACACGTTATTTATAAAGCTGCCTTTGCTTGTCGGACACTGCTCCCAACACAATGATGCGCACACTTTCAAAGTCAAATGTTCAGAATGACTTTAAGAGTATCATAGAGGCATGCCTAGTCATTTTTAAAGCTCATTAGAAAGACCTTTATGATTTTCTATGCCACCAAGTAACCATGGAAACAAATCCCAAGTCTCATTTTCTATGATTTCCTTCCCTTTTGCTCCAGCTGGCCCTGACTGGGTCTCCACCCAAGACGGAGATGTTTGTTTTTACAGATGCTTCTGCAAAAGACAACAACTTAAAAGGCACTATATTAGCCTTGATTGAAAGCACAAAGTCAGTTGTAAGTATAAGCTTTCTTATTTACACCCAGTTATTTACACCACTGATACTTTTACAGAGTATAAAATGCTACAATTACTCTATCACATTAATTAATTACATTTTTGATTATACCCATTTTGGGGATAAAACATCGAGTCATTTTCATTTAGGGTCATTTTTAATTTCAGTAAAGAATTACTGAAGTACATTTAATTTGGTTAATGAAGTTACTGAATTCCTATGGCTGAATTTTAAAATGTTTATAGAATGCAGTTCAGAGGACAAGGTCTGTGTGTCCCGACGAAGTATGCGAAATATTCCACACTAAGTCAATGGAATGTAAAACACATTTAACAGTGAGATGAAGATTACGGCATAGATCTTTGTGATGTGATTATGTTTAAATATTAAACCTTTGAAAGGTACCCACACTTACCTTTAACTCCCGGGTCCTGGACTGCTTGTCCCCACTAACGTACTGGATTACATTTAAAAGAGTATCGAAAAGATGTGGTGTCCTAGAACATAAGAAATGTTTGTTAAATGAGGAATCGCTAATCGCTGAGGTGACTTGCTTTAAACTGTTCATCTTTGTTTAGTTAGAAAATGTATTCTCACATAATAATAATAATATTAATAATAATAATAGGTGACTTTTTCCCCTGAAGGTAACCTTCATGCTGACTAATGCCTTGAGCGCACGTCGTCGACGAAGCACTACTACCAATGCACTAAATCAGGTCTATGATGAACTGGCTCAGGCGTCTGGGGGACAGGCCATCGAGGTCACCAAAGGCAAGCTGCCTGAGGCCAACAGCATCATAGTGGACACCTCCAGATCTTCTCTGGTAAATAACGTTTACATTTAGAGCATTTAGCAGACCTACAGAAGTGATTTGTTTTATTCATATTAGACATTTTACCATGCTACTACAAATAAGCAATAACACAACACAATCCGACTGAAATCCTGTTAAGATTTGATATAGGAAATATATATCACATTAAATTATTAGCTGTTTGAAGACATTCCAGCACCTGTGTGCCAGTACAGAGAAGAGTCTGGAAGCTTGTCTTATTTTCGGCTTTCTCTTTCGTCAGTTAAAGCAATACAGCTCAGTGTACGCCACTACTACTACTTACATGAGATATAGTTTGGTTGTCCTTACATACATTCCTGCCAAATCATCGTCACCTTTGGGTGTTTGAGTGCAAACAAAATGTCAAACTGTGTAAACAATCACAACAATCATCGGCCTGTGACAAGTGCAAGGTTCCAAATCCACATTTCTTTGGATTGTACTTTGTAAGATTGTATCAGTCATCAATCGCTTGATTAAGAGGGTGTACCAAATGATGAAATGTACTATCAGACTGATCAGTTTGAGTAAAATCAACTGGTTTCCTACAGGTCACTATTTTCCAAGCTGTACAAAACGTAGGGAAGGCTGAAGTTTATTCAGTCTTTGTGGATTCCTCTTTGCAAAACCTGACAGTCTATATCACAGGCCAAGGTGTAAGTTATACTATCACTAGTCCCACAGGTATGTAAATGAATCATCAGAATTCTCTTTCTGTGGTACCATGACAGTCGAAACATCATGACCCATCTATATGATGCAGTGCTCTAATAATAATTTATGACGATTCTATTATTTTAACAGGGGTCTCCCAGAGCAGTACACAATTAAACGGGGCTCTGGGAACCATTCAGAAAGTTGGCAACTTCCACACGGTACGTCTTAATATCTCAGACCCGACTGGATTGTGGATCTTCAGTTTGAGCTCAGCTAAACCCTACACTATCAAAGTTCTTGGTAAAATTGATATGTTTATTAATTGGTGCTTAGTTGCAAAGTTCTTGTCCATCAAACTAAATCGGTCATTTATGTTTTTCTCTTGTTCCTGTCTCAGGACAAAGTGCTGTTGATTTCCTGTTTGACTTTATAGAGGTTTCCCAAGAACCTTTTCCAAGCTACTCGGTGTTAAACAGCAGACCTGTGGCTAGTAAGAGAGCATTCCCATCAGAATTGATATTGTGACTAATCTAGTTTCTGTAATCCCATTCTTTATTCTCCGTTCTTCATTCAGATGGCAATATCACCCTCTTGATCTCCATGCTTGGTGGGGACAGTGTGAGTCTTACAGAGGTAGCGCTGATAGAAGCTTCCAGTTCCAAACCCTTTAATGGGACTCTGTACCAGGTGTCCACAGAACAGTACTTTGCGACCATCGACAGATTTCCAGCAGGACGGTTTGCTGTTCGTGTGACTGGACAGAACGGTTTATCTAGATCTTCAAATAACATCTTTCAGAGGCAATCGTCAACTCAGTTCCAAACATCAGACGTGACCGTTACTGTGAGTCTGAAAGCATTACTGAGATTTAACGTGAACTGTATGATAAATTTAAAGAAACAAATCGCTTAGTTACTGCCTGAAACTCATCACTAGAAAAAGATAAAGTCAGCAATTACTGAATAAAGATTAAAAAAAATATTTACAGTAGCTCACTCATTACCAACTCTTGATTTTTCTTTATGATTTTCACCTCCAGACTGGAACTGTAAACACAATGGAACCTGGAAAAGCATTCACACTGCCTTTCACACTGAAAACCACTGGATCTGGAGGAAGTTTTAGTATCAAAGTCACTAATGACCGTAGTTTCGAGACAAAATTTCCTTCATCTGTGGCTCTTGAGACTGGAGGCAGTGTGAATGGTACAGTAACTCTGACCGCTCCTGCAAACACTCCTTCAGGAACTGATGTCACTGTGACTATCGAAGCTGGAGCACCCGGAGGAAGCGACTCCAACTACGCCGTCCTGCGACTTGCTGTTGTTGTGCCGGTATGTGCTTGCTTTTTATTTAACATTCCAACGTATCAATGGAAATTAGTAATAAATTAATTCTAATAAATTACATTTGAAAGGTCATTACAGCAAACCCTCTTACATTTGCTACAGCTATTCAAGTCATACAGAAAAGTAATACTGACAGTAAACAGTTTGTTGGAACTATTTTTTTTTAGGTCACAGATTTAACATCTCCAGTATGTGAGATAGTTAGCGTAAATGCTAATTGTTCTGGGAACTGCACCCTGTCCTCATGGGACCTCTCTGCTAACATGACTGATGGGAACGGGACCGGTATTAAATCTGTGAGAGTGCGTCAGGGAAGTGGCTCCCTCAACACCACCACTGTGCTGGGTAGCAACGGCTTTAATGTCACTCAGGCAGTCTACAGCGCCTCCTGCTGCTCTCCAGAGGTGGAACTGGTTATGGTGGATTCAGCGGGAAATGTTGGCGCCTGCTTCAGATCTGTGAGAGCTGTTCCAGCAACGGTACATATTTCTTCTTCGGTTTTGGTTCATTTTGGGTACCTTCCTTTTTAACAGTGAATCCTATGTGAAACTATGCCGTTTTAATATCATCAGCACATTTTTACAAAGGTTTTTCCACTGTTGTATTTTTATTTTGAATAAGATATGCACTCATGAAAGTGTTTCGAATTTGAGCAATGCTAAAGCATAAACAGTTTTTTATATCATTACGAATAATTATAGAAGAGAGTGGAGTAATACTCCATGTTTGCTTAGCATCCATGTGAGGAAAAATAAGGCATTACAAAATATATATATATATATATTCTAACTTACCATTTTGTCTGTTCTTTTAAGGTAACAGATTTTACACCTCCAGTATGTGAGATAGTTAGCGTAAGTGCTAACTGTTCTGGGAACTGCACCCTGTCCTCATGGGTCCTCTCTGCTAACATGACTGATGGGAACGGGACCGGTATTAAATCTGTGAGAGTGCATCAGGGAAGTGGCTCCCTCAACACCACCACTGTGCAGAGTAACAATGGAGTGAGTGTCACTCTGGCGGTCTATAGCGCCTCCTGCTGCTCCCCAGAAATGGAACTGATCATGTTGGATGGAGCAGGAAATAATGGCTCCTGCTTCGGATCGGTTAAATCATCTAGCACTGCTTTAGATTTTGTTTTGCTTCAATCAGCGTGCTTTTGGTTAAATGCTGCAATACTCTTATTTTACCAGTTTGCACAGTTTTAAGAAAAACTGCAATTTTAAGGCCTTTTGCTAAATTAGGCTCACATTGGCATAGTAGTAACACTTTTATGCCTAGTAAAAAATAAAGATTGATTATTTAAATGATAAAGCTATATGGACAAAAGTCATGACTGTAATTACAAATGTAACGTATGATCAAATGTAATTTGTGTATGAATGTATTAGTGTTTGGTCCCTATGTGCCCATATTTCATGGAGATCAAGATGGATACACTTGGATAGCAAAGCACAGAACTGGCTCTCACTTTACAGCATATTGAACACGATTTGCGTTGGCCAGTGTCACTTCCAGGAATTACCAGAGGTGTCGCCATTCCAAACAGTATGGAATCTGCCACAATCCCCTAAAGACACATTAACTAAAAAGTATATATTGTTGTACAGCTCACACACATATAAGAACTACATCTTTTTAATGTTTAAATTGTCTTGTTTTGATATGAAAGGGTAAACTTCCAAGGATTTGAAACTTTTAAAAAGCTATGGAAGAATAGAATGTTTTAGAACTATCCTTAGAACCATCCACAGACCCGACACTCTATATTCTTATGGCTCAACCCTAGATGGCCCAGTCTACATTCTCAGTATTTATTCATCTGTTTCAACTTCTGTTTAATATATTGTCGCATCTATTGCTCTGTATTTCAGTTATTACATGCATTTTGTAATAAAAATCATTTTTTATCAATTAAAATCTCAGTAGTTCTTTTAGAGACAGGTAGTGCAACTAATTTTATATTTATATCTCAGTTCAGTTCTATTCAATTTTATTTCTATAGCGCTTTTTACAACGTAGCATCGTCTCAAAGCAGCTTTACAGTAATACAAGATCTTAAAAGGCCAATCCCAAGTTGAGCACCCCAGGGCGACAGTGGAAAGGAAAAACTCCCTAAAATTCTCCATGATGTTAATTAAATAAATACTAAATGTATATTAAATCATAGCTAAATTAGTTTAAAATAAATAACAAATTATTAATACAATACTAATTACTAATACAAAATTAGTAACAGAGAAATTATAAAATAATCTGAAATTGTAAAACAAAATTGATTATATAATGAGTCCTAACTTTCAGGATTTTAGGTTTTAAGAAAAAAGGCAGCTATAACCTTTGAGCTGCGAACTTGACAGATTAGATTTAAAAAAAAAACAGGCAGAAGTCTTTGCCCTTTTAATCACAAGTTCCGCATGTTCAGTTGTTGGTGAGAAGTGGTTTGCTTCTAAAATTTCCCTTTCATCCTCATACTTCCTTGTGACTCTGGCCTGTAAACAGAATAAAAACTCTGCCCAGCCACCTTGATATAAAGCACCTCTGTGGTGTCAGCTTAGCGCAAAGCACAATTGATCGGTAGCCAGCATAGACTATTGAGAAATCTGTATTTATTAATCTGTTGTTATATAGATCTGTATAGACATATATTTTAGCACAATTTTCTGTTGAAGAGCATTGGGTTTCTCCTTGCAGCCCTGCCATTCACACCATTTCCGTTCACTATTCTGCTGATGGTGGACTCATGAACATGAACATAAGCCAGTGTGAAAGAGGCCTTTAGTTACTTAGAAGTTACCCTGGGTTCCTTTGTGGTATATAACACACCTGGCTCTTGGATCGATCTTTGTCAGTCTGAGTATTACTAATACTAATAGTATTCTGGAATCGAATCTGTCTGACTATGGTTTGGTGGCATCCAAACACTTTAGAGAGAGTTTGCTAACCTTTACCAGTGTGGCGAGGATCAACACCTCTTTTTCTGAAGTCCTCCGAAATCTCCCTTGTTCGTGCCGTTATGCACAAATGTGCCCACTTACACCCGATAGTCATCCCATTGGCTGAAACGCCTCACTCTTATTTCAATACCAGTGGTTCACATACTTTTACCACTGACAGACACTGGTAATACTGGATCATTACCGTCAATAAATAAATGACCAAACTGTGTGAAAACCCAATAATGTTGAAGGTCTTTTTTATGCAAAAAAAATATAAAACATTCTAATTCGAAGCCCATCAACACTTCTCTGCAACACCACCGCCCATAAGGGTTCACAAACTTTGGAATGAATGAAAGAAGATGTTGTTCATTATCGTTTCTGTGTGCACACACCCCTAACCAGCTGTCATGCTTGGTAACAAGGAACAGAGACAGAGGCAGGTGTAGGTGCATTTGCGATTAGTGTGTTATTATTGACACAGGGAGACCTGATGAGAGATCACACGGGACCGGGACGAAACTGATAAACAAACACAAATGCTAACACGAGTTGGCACGCTAGTGGCTAGCTACAGACAGGAGGTTGACACGCACGATCGTAACACGCATGTGACAAGGGCAAAGGCAATGGACACGCACTGAAAGAAATGTTTACAAAGTGACACAAGGCTAGAGAGAATATCACACATTAAGGAGACCAGAGTTATACAAGCACAAACCAGGAAGAGTCCAGGAACGAGTAGGAGGAAGAACAAACAAACCTGCACAGCCAGTATACAAGACCTAACGAGGAACAGGGGGAACAATGGGGATTTTTTTTTTTTACAATTAAGCAGCTATGGAGCATGAAAGGGTTAAAGAGTTAGAAGGCTATGGGGGATATGTGATTTGGGCCAAAAGCAGCTAAAAACGGTGCTGTATGTTTACAACTGTAATTTGGCTCTTAAGCACACTTTTTTACTTGCTCCTTTACTTTACAGCAGATGTGAATTCTGTGTACGGGTATGCACAACCGTTAATCCATACATCATGTTGAACAGGACACTGGACTGGACGTTACCAAATTACCCTGTGATTTATACTGTAATGTAAATCTAAAGGGTATTTAGATCTAAAAGGGTGTGTTTACACAAGAAAAGTGCATGCAAGCAACATTGAAATACGAGTTATTGCTGAAAGCATGAGTTTAATGTCATCATCTATGCAGCATCCCTAATACCACTGCAATTTTTATAGAAATGCACAATAATTGTAGAAAACACAAGAATGATGAAGTAATGTACTGTTATAACTCCGTGTAAGAGAAAGCAGTAACATTTTAGAAAATAGTATGATGGACCTAATACTTTTTTCGATCGAATTAATATATTTGTGAGCAGTATAGGAAAACCAGACATCTCTGTTACTACTGATGTTATGTAATCTCTATTGATGAAATGATGACCCTCAATATTTTAAAATACAATTTAAAGTTATTTTTTAAAAAGTTTTTTTTTTTAACTTCTCATTAAAACCCATTTAAAATGTCTACTTACTTTCTTCCTTACTTCCCTTTTGGACCACGTGTTTCTTGTTTCAGTTTCACTTGTTTTGTAGTAGAGAGTACTTTTACCACAGTACGCTTTTTACTTATTATAGGTGTAAACGGGGAAAAAAATCTTACTTTTGAATGTTTCTGTTTGCTTTATACTGAAACATTTTACAAATTTATTTCCAGTTTGGCATCGAAAATTGGAATAGATAAAAATGGGAATCGATAAAATACAATACAAATATAAAATAAAATACAAAAACAATATCCAACCCTACACAGCTCTGTAATTTCTTTACCTTTATACACACACAAAAACTTTTAACTCCCATCTCTGCTCGTGTCACCTCATCCGTAGCATTGATCATCTGATGTAGTGATTGGTTTCTGCCACTGTTTACAAAAACAAAGTGCATATTGCAAATGAGCAGCCATTGGGGACACTGGAAAAAAATTGTCCCTTAGATTTGTGAGAAATGTGAAAACATATTTCTCTGGATAAGACGGGGAACCAGATTAAGCTGTTGCTAACATACATCAAGCACTGTTGCATAGAAAAAATGGTTGGGTTTGTCGTTTTAAATATTGACGAATAAACAAAGCAGGTTTTGTTGAACTATAACAGTTTATATTTAACGGTAGCATTTCTGAAAATCTCTGTGTCTGATTTACTGCAGCAGGTAGCACATGTGACTCAAGATGAAACACAGTAGTCTAGCAGCATCAGAGTCTAATCAGGTAGATGTGACACATGAGAGGATGCACAGCAGGTGAGGGATCTTCACCAGCTTCTCATGCAGGCCCACATAATGTCTCATATGTATGAGATAACAGATTATTGTGACAGAAGACTGGGCTACATAATCCAAAAGAGGATGTAAATGGAGATCAGAGCGTAAGCAGGGACTCGTAAACTGTGACAGCAGAACCAGAAGCTACCCTCCCCCATCAATCCCCCACCCCCCCACCAGGGAAAAAAAATCTTGTTTGTGGATTAATATTAAGACTCATAGTATGTGCTCATACTATATTATTCAATTAATATCTAGGCCACCCACGGAGGACGGGTCCCTTTTTGAGTTTTGGTCCTCCCAAGGTTTCTTCCTTCTTTATTCAGGGAGTTTTTCCTTTCCACTGTCGCCCTAGACTTGCACAATTTGGGATTGGCCTTTTAAGATGATATAATATTGAAAAGCTGCTTTGAGACAATGCTCCATTGTAAAAAGCGCTATAGAAATACATTTGAATGTGAATGCTAAAAACCTATACTACATTATAGAGTCGAGTGAGATCACATAAAAACAAAGCAGTATTGGGAAATCTTAAATTACGCTGATACATTTAACAAACAGTCATTCAGAGTCATTTATAATCTTTATAACGTTTACAAAGCAGGAGTTTGACTTTGATAGCTTGGCAGCGCTGGACCCTAAACCTTACTGTCAACAAACCAGTTACAGAGACTTTGATGTTGGCTTGTAAAGCAGCTGTAGAGGTGGATATGTCATGTATTTAGAAAGAAATCCAATTACTGACTGAGTCATGTGGACCTTAGGGTTTCCATGATCAGATTACCCAAGTGCCTATAGAGGGGTTGATCAAATTACAGGAAAAATCTGATTTCTTTTGCTGTTTTGAGACTTTGTGCTTATTAACATACTATGTATGGTGTGATATGTAGTTTGTTTTGCTTGGCTATCGGAGGGGTTATACCAGGGAAAGGTTTGGACTCAAGTTTCCATTTTGAAAGTCATTTGTGCGTGCTGGAAACAGGGCGTTTATTTGCATGTCCACACCATGAATTGCGTCCTGGATGTACAAGTGTGCATCTAAATGCATGCATCAGTGTTTGTGTGTGTGTGTGTGTGTGTGTGTGTGTCTTAATGTGTGTGGGGGGTGAGTGAGTGTGTTCTGTTTTGGATGGCCTGCTCTGGGTGAGTGATTTCTCCCACACGGTGATTCATTGGAAGGCCTGGTGCCAGACGTCATGCTTAAAGCTAAAATCTGTTTTCTCTCTTGTTTTTCCACTTCGTCTTAAGCTTTCAGATTTGACCAGTGAGTGTAGGCAAACTGTACGAGTGGCGTACACAGTGGAGATTTTCTGTCATTATTTAACCTTTATGATCCACTTTATTCGTTGTCATTCCATATTTGTATTGTTTCTATTTAATTTGATTTAACGTGAGGCAACAGTGGGAAGGAAAACGTCCCTGAGGCACACTAGAAGAAAAATTGAAGCTTAAATGTGGAACCCATCCATCTATGAATGGGACTGGACACCAAAACCACTTTAGAGTTTATATTTTTTAAGTGAAGCTGTATTTTGTAGATAAAAATACAGCAGGAGTGTTAGGGTTCCTACCTCCCGCTCACGAACTGGCCGCCTTCCGCCATTACGTTTCCATCCCAAATCGGCACCTTCACGTGCTCACCGCACGTTTGCCCTCTGCCGTTTCGGGGCACGTTGCCGCCGATTCGCGCTCACGCCAGCTGTGGGTGCCATTCCTATTTGGGACGCAACACAGCTGCGTGACTTTTTCCCTTTTCGTTTTTTTTTGTAAGTTGGAGAGCCTTTTGCTCTGCCTCTTTTATTTCCCCATTATTATTGTATGTCGTTGGGCCCCTCCCTTCCCGCATCCTTGGGTCCTTCCTAACCCGTATCATAGCAGAGAGGTTCAGTTTTATAGGCCGTGTCTGACCGAGAGGTTTGATTGAACTGTATGTATTCAGAAATTAAACCAAATTAATCTAGACTTTGTGTCTGTGTTTATTTTACAGTACTCTCTGTGTAACGAGCCCCTGATCGAGCTGTCTAATCCCGGGGCCAGTGGATCTGTCTTTTACGTCACCAAGGATGACGAGTTCATCATCAAGACTGTCATGCACAAGGAGGCCGAGTTCCTGCAGAAGCTTCTGCCTGGATATTACATGGTAATAAGCCTCCCTTGATTTCATACAGTCATTTATTCATTCATTTCTGCAGTCCTCGAGTTCATGTGGCATTCTGTTCAGAATTATGTTCACTGCCATGGTAACATGTAGCCATGCATGCATGTTAGGTGCTGGACTGGCGTCTTAGTATCTTTGTTTTGTAACAGGTTATCAAAAAGCTGCGTATTTAGGGTGTAGTTATTTATTGTAAGAAATACAAGATATTTTACAATATTGAAATAATAATAGTAAAAGATAAAACAAAAACAATATTTTTTATTGAGGAGTTTGAAAAAAGCATTAAAACAACAAATCATCAAAAACGACAAGGCAAGCAATGTCCAAGTCACTTACTCTACAAACCACCTAAAACAATCTTCTAATCTTCTCCAACCGAACGAAATGTAGAACTTCTTGGAGCCGCTATGACACTAAACCACTTTTTAAAGTGTTTTTTTTTTTATTTTACTTTACAAGCTGGAATATCTGACCTCACTATCTGACTCTTAAGTTATCAAACTCAAACTGCTGGTGAGACCAAACATTGCGATAAAGGGTTACGCGCCAACATTTATACCTAAAATCTTAGACATTATCTTAAAATTGTCTTACTAATTAGAACTTACATCAAGAAGGTCAGAAAAAAAAACATGTGACTTAGATTACATGGAGAGGTACAGCATTTATGATATGAATCAATAACATCAGTAACATTTCTATAACTGGAACTTGGACTGGTCAAACTCAAAGCCTTAAACTGTATCAGCTTTGATTTTACACAAGGTGAACTTAGTTTTCTTATTGCTCTGTCTCATCGTTGTTCAGGTGAAATTGAAATCAACAGACAGTTGAGTGAGACAAAAGGTATTGTCTTTGTAAAGACTTAATAGCTCTCTCTTGTGGTATTTTAAAAGCTTTAAGCTGGGGGACGTGAGTGATTATGTAGGACAGGCGTTATCATAGAGGGTGACAGGAACATAAAATGAAGCCTGAGCTGAAACCAAGAATGGAAGAATAAGAATGCGTCTCCAAAATAAGTCGATTGCATTCTGATGGTGCGGTGATGCTGTTTTGCCATCATCCTGTGCTGTTTGTAGTCATTTTTCCAGCTTCTTGTTGCAAAACAGCATTGCTGTTTTCCAGTTGTTTACCCTGCTATTTTTGCACCTGTTGCTTGTTTCCACTGGGTGCAACGTGTAGCAGTTAGAGGAATAATTAAATTAGCAGGAAGTATTAAGATGTAAATTCGTTCTGTCGAGCACTGTGTTTCAGCACGTAAGCATGCCAGTAGCGCAGCTTATATAGGTGGCTGGAAGGTGCTTGCATTTAGGGCTTAGCTCAGCACAACACAAGCTGCTGGATGATGATAAAATAAACGCAGTTCTGGCACCTCCACACATCACATGGAATCTGTGCTAAGAGAATGTTTCCTGTCTGAAAGTATTTAACTGTTTTGCTTTGCATCCTCCATAAAACCTGAATCTATCAACCATACAGAGTTAGTGCTTTAAGGTCTGGGGCTGGCTTGGTCATTTTATTCCTCAGTTAACTGTATACCCTGGATGGAGAGCTGAACTTTTTAAAATGTGAACGATGCCGTTTTACAAAAGTAAGCTTCTGCAGCAGCAGTTCCTGTGCACCTTGGTTCAAATCTCAGTAATGTCAAAAGGCGCTTTCGCACCAAATAGATCGGGGGGGGGGGGATATAGGGACTAATTTGGGAGGAACTATCACCCACCGAGCTCCCTGGGGACCTAAATTCACCCCGGGCACTGTTTGGTGCCGCCAGTAGGAAATCTGTGCAGCATTGGAGCTGCGTAAATTTAGCTTAAACTACTTTTCACCTTTAGTCCGTTTGTCTGTGGTTTTTTTTCATGTTTAGTGTAAAGTTTTTTGTTTATACGAATGCCTGTGTAAGGAAGTTTAAACATTTAAAACATCTTGGGGGAAGCTTGTGACGTGTGCGCACACGCACTCACATACACACAAACACATACAACTTACAATAAAACAATAAAACATAACATCAAGAATGAAGTATCTTTATAAGGCAAAGCAGGCATCTACCTTCCAAGCTTCTGTAAAAAAATGCCATTAGGCCTAGTAATAATAATAATAATACTAAAGTATCAGAATAATAATACTAATATAATAGTGATTAGAATAATAATAATAGGCTAATAATAACATTAAAGCGTGTAAATTACCCACTGATGATAATACCTACCTACCTACTCATAATAATAATACTAATAATAGTAATTATAATAGACCTACCTACCAGTACTGATGATGATGATGATGAGGATGATTTGTTTGTTTGTTTATTTGGCTTCTTTATCTTCGCTATTGCCATCAGTGGCCACATATATATGGTATATATATATATATATATATATATATATAAAATTTAAATAGACAC
>JAUZST010071711.1:0-21723 GCA_034779995.1 Parotocinclus haroldoi
TACGAGAGTGATGTATGGTGTGTTAAGTAAAGAGAACGTTCCATTACTTCAGCGTGTGGCTTGATTATTTAACAGTTAAAAACACTACAGTAGTGCATTTACTCAGCGGATGAATACTCACCAAAAACGAGAAGTAAGACTAGAGCTATAAATACTTAAATAAATATATCGTCTCTACTTTGTGGATATTCGTTTATTGCGGGTGGTCCTGGAACGTAACCCCCGCCATAAACGAGGTAACACTGTATATGATTTATCCAGTTCAGTGTTATTGGGGACACAAAGTGGGAACCACTGGCACACTCGCACTTGGACACTTTAGAGACCCCAATTGACCTAATGCATGTCTTTGAAATGTGTGAGGAAACCAGGGTACACAGAAGAAACCACACAGACATGGGGAGAACTCCACCAACTAAGGCAGGTTAAGCCCAGGTCTTTGGAGCTGCGTGATGACGGCCCTAATCACTGCACTGTTCTGCCAGTTTTTATAGATGAGTGTTGCATAAAATCTATTCCCTCTCACATTTCACAGAACATCTCCAGTGCCTTCATTACAATATACAGACGAGAGGGCCTGATTGGCCTGTGGAGGGGCGTAAACGGAGCCGTGCCCAGGGTCATGGTGGGCTCAGCTGCACAACTCTCCACCTTCAGCTCTGCTAAAGAATGGCTCACACACACCCAGGTGAGAATACGCTCCTGTGTCCAAACAGGTGGATCGTACAGTTTCACTAACTGGTCCATCTCTGCTGTAGTGGTTCAGTCATGACAGCTGGCTCATCGCACTGATGGCAGCCATGGTCAGTGGTGTGGCCGTGGCGATCACCATGACACCTTTTGATGTTATCAGCACAAGACTGTATAACCAGCCTGTGGACGAGCTGAAAAAGGTGAGGGTGCTTCCTAAACCGAGGAGTTAAATGTGTCATGTATATATCATAGCGTAACCTTCCTTAAACGCTTAAAACACATTTTAATTTATGTATTGAAGGTGAAACACAAAAATGATTATTCTCACGATTATCGATTACCATTTTTCTAATTTCTGTTACTTACTTTTATTTCCACCTACGACTGCAGCCTTTTCTTACTACATTACCCATCGCTCTTTGCTCTAGCTATGTGACTCGTTTAGCACTGTATATCACTTCCCTGTTTAAGAACCGAGTAAGGTTTCTGCTCATTTGGTATTTATGCTTATCGGCTTTCGAAATATCATAACTCCTGGCATCGTAAAATGGAGAGTACAGTGTTCCCTCGCCGCTTCGTGGTTCACCTTTTCCAGACTTGACACATCGCGGGTTGTCAAAATAAAATTATGGAAAAAATATATCACGGATATATCATGTGATACGAGAGTGATGTATGGTGTGTTAAGTAAAGAGAACGTTCCATTACTTCAGCGTGTGGCTTGATTATTTAACAGTTGTAAACACTAAAATAGTGCATTTACTCAGCGGATGAATACTCACCAAAAACGAGAAGTAAGACTAGAGCATCGGCAGCCTGATTCGCTCCTTACCGACATGAAGTTTTTATCTGCGGTGTTTTGTTTGCTGTTTATAAAAGTTTCATTATAGACTGAATTCATTCAAGCCCTACGATGAAACCCAAACATTCTGCAAGTTCTACGGCTAAAAAAAGTGTATAAATACTTAAATAAATATAGTGTCTCTACTATGTGGATTTTCGTTTATCGCGGGTGGTCCTGGAACGTAACCCCCGCCATAAACGAGGGAACACTGTTCACACAAACACACACCGCATGTACACTATACACACACACCAAATACAGTATATACATACCATATACACCATTACATTATTTAAGGGAATTGTTAACGCTTGTAAGCTTTACCACTGATATTTGTTGCATATGAGTCAATATCAGTTTGAGTAAATCATGCATGTTGGCTTTATTGATTTGGTATGAATAAAAATACTGTAGCTCACCTGATACTATCTAAAAGGTTCCAGCCTCCACGCCATCGTTCAACAGAAAGAAATGGCTGCTGGACAGAAGATATTTGGGTACGTCAGTGAAATGTTGTATTTGTTTTTAAATTTCTGTTAATACTTCTGCAGGATATTTTCGTCGAACCTGAAAGAGCGCATGGCTCAGCGCTTCTATAACCTGGTGCTGCTGCCACGCATCAGAGACGACATCGCTGAGTACAAACGCCTCAACTTCCATCTCTATAGTGCCCTGAAGAAAGCCCTGTTTAAACCTGGAGCCTGGTTCAAAGGTTAGAGAGAAATTCTCACACGTCTTCTCTCGCGCAGAGAGGAAGAGGTATTTTAGAAATACAAGTATTTGAGTTTTAAACATACCAGTTAGAATTAAGATCATTTCTAATTCTAACACAGGTATGGGCCGTTTAACATCAGCATTGCGTTCTGTGAATTCAGGTGGAATGGGTATCGATCAGGCGTTAGCATAGTCCCATAGCCTTTTTAGAAAAGTCATTTTCAGAACATTTTCATTACAGAAAAAAAACTGTGCAAATGAGACGGTAATGCGTCAGAGATGGCGCTGAAAACATGAGTGATTAAAACAAATAATACTTTTATTTGATCAAATTCTAAAATGCATTAATCAGAAAGTATTACGAACAACATGGAAGATGAGCCTGTTGGTTACAGGTGAAAGAGTGTATAATCGGGTAGTTTCAGGGGAACAGAATGCTTACAATAAGACAGGCATATACAATTTACAGCTTGTTATAAATAAGTAGTGGAAAGTCATTCACACAAACACAAGTGACTTGCACAAAAAAATTCAGCAAACATATTAAACTAATTAAAAGAGTCTCTAGTCCAAATGTGAGCTTAGGAGCTCGATTGGTAAGGATGACAGTCTCTACCTGTCATCAACTACGCAGAACAAGAAAAACACAGTGCATTTCAAGAAAACAGTAATGGTATGTTGCCAGAACCTGAATGAGGTACATGGTAACGTAATGGTCATTAAGTAAAATATGGTAGGATTCAGTATTGTATTGTATGCTAGAACAGCACTGTACAGTGTATTGTTTTGAGACTGCTGCTTATGGCCGCTACGTTCAGAGTTAAAAGACAGATTTTTACTTACCTATTATAATGTTTAAGCCTGTTAAAGTGAACAGCTGAGGTTGAACGGATAGGTGGCCATTCAGCTGCGGGTACATAAACTGGATTTTGGTCATTGACATCGGTTTAGTGACTGAATAAAATTGTCTGCATTAGACCACTAGGAGGCAATAATGTGCTTCGTTTTAAGCATTTTCACTGCGGCTTCAGACACACCTGAGGGAAGTCATTAGACAACATTTGATTAATGAGTGATTCATTTTTCCTGTAGGAATTCTAATTCCGCTCTGTGAGTCTGGAACTTGCACTCTGAGAGAGGCCATCATCATCGGCAGCATCCTCACCAAGTGCTCCATCCCTGTCCTGCACTCCAGGTAACACACACACACAGTGCATACTGAATTGTGCGCTATATCACCATTACTGGTTTGCACTAACCTTATAAATGCATCCCTGCAGTGCTGCCATGCTGAAATTGGCTGAAATGGAGTACAGCGGGGCGAACAGCATCTTCCTGCGCCTGATGCTGGATAAGAAGTATGCCCTCCCGTTCCGTGTACTGGATGCACTGGTGGCTCACTTTCTGTCCTTCCGTACCGAGAAGCGTGTTCTCCCCGTGCTGTGGCATCAAAGTCTGCTCACACTGGTGCAACGTTACAAGGCTGACTTGGCCTCCGAACAGAAGGCGGCTCTCCTGGAAATGATCAAGATCCAAACACACACTCAGATCTCGGCAGAAATTAGACGTGAGCTCCAGAATGCAGAGTCCCGAGACCTGGAGGACGCCACACCGGTGATGTCGATGGACTAAATAGCCCAGCAATTTGAGATTTGGACTCTGATAATCAAACATGTTAAAGGTGCACAGAGTGGAAATCGGCACCCTCCAGAATGTCACTATATAATTAGGTGAGGCTATTGGAAATTAGAGCTTTGTTTGCCAGGGAAGAGAGAGAGAGAAAGTAGACTTTATTCAGTCGTGCAGGAACTGGCACATTCCCAGTCTAAGCAGCTCAAAAATATGAATGTCTACATCAAACTTTACAAGTTAAGGCATAATGTGCTGTTGAGTAACTCATGTTTGTAATAAATGTGTACTTTAAAATCCTGGTGATCTTTAGTCAGTATTGTATTTTGTGTACCGGTGGTTTGGTAAAGGTTGTGAGCTATTGTTTAACAGATTTCTGTGCATGTGTGCACACTCAGCACAGTAAAAACTGGACCTTTTTCAACTTGGAAAAAAAATTTTTCGTGAGGAAATTAGATCCGTCAAAAGGCGATGTGGCTGCAGGTTTTATTCCACACCATGCGGTTTTGCAGCTGATTCCATTAGCTCAAGCAGCTTCGTTCCGCAGCTGGCGGATGGTATCAAGTTTTAGCTTCTGCTTGTTGGAATAAAAACCTACAGCAGCTCCTGTTGTTCATCCTTGGAACACGTTGTGGGAGGTTATGAACACGTTCTGGAACACGAAATCTGGGTGGTGGAGGTGGTTATGGTGATGGATTGGCATCCCATCTAAACAAGGATTCTGTGGATTTCTTCTCCTGGGTTTTGTTTAGCATAGTAGGCTGTTGTGTGAAAAACATCTCTGCAGGGATACATGGAAAAAATGTCGTTGGAATGTTTATTTATATAACTGAGTCATTTACATGTTAATTTACTTACTCCTGAAGTAAAGGAAATAAAATTACACCTTGCTCTACTCACAGCCTGTGTGTGTGGCCTAGGGGTCTTCCAACCAGTACTTCCATGAGTGGCAGACCAGAAGGTAAGACCAGACAAGGGGATGCAACAGGGACCTCAACTAAGTTCAGTGGTGGACTGCTGTCCTGTACAATGTGTACTTTGATCGGTGTGCAGTGATGTCCAGACAACACCAGCCTTTTAAATTGTGGGAGATTTATCATAGAAACGGCTGATCTTTGCCTGCTAATAGTGATTTTTAAGACTTTTGGTTAGCACCGTTACCTCATAACCCCAGAGATTCAGGTTTCAGTCCTGGCTTGCATGTTGTCCCCATAGCTGCATGGGTTCCTTCCAAATTCAAAAGGCATGATTTAGGTCAGACAGTGTCTCAAATCACACAACTGTCCCAGTGTGAACAAGTGTGGTCTTCATCATGTTGGACTGTCCAGAAACAGTTCCCGCCTTGTCCTTTGTGGTGCCGCACTCACGGCGCGGATTTGGATCAGCTAAGCAGGAAGAGACCATGAATGAATGAATGTTAATCTGTGGTAATATGATGTCAATACAATGATTGCACTACTAATTAGAGAATTAAACTTTTTGAAGAAGAACATGTATGTATGTATTTAAGGGACGCACGCGTGGCCGTGATTAACGAGTTGTGCGCGCCGCCGCGATTTCTCTCTGCTCTGTACCTAAAAGGAGTCAACTATCTCGCGGAAACAACCATGTTTTTAGTTTAAAGCGTTTTCGCAGTGGAACTAATTGGTCCTGCCTATTCATAGCTAGTTAGTCGTTTAGTGTCGTCTATCGATATAACCGTTAAATATATTAGGGTCGTTAGCATACCCGTACTAACAGTTACAGCTTCCTGACTGAGTGGCAGGAGCCGATTTCACGCGGTGTGTTCCGTCGGACACTGATTATTTTGTGCTTTAAATCTACGAATGGATCTCATTTGCGATGAAAACGAGCAGTTTTTATGGACCAACACAGAGGCAGCTGGATCAAGCACAGGGCGCAGACCGGTCCGGGCCCGTGCTGACCCGGTTTTGACCCAGGACAAGCGAGTATGGAGAAACCTGCTGAGTTTAGAGAAATGTCAGGTTATAGCAGAGTCTTATTTCAATACAGTACAGACAGATGTACAGCCTCACATGAGGAGAATATTAACAGGTTGGATGCTGCAGGTAAGAAGGCAGAAAGTTCTAAGGCCTTTAGTGTGGCACGATATACAGTGAGGAAAAGTAGTATTTAGTACCCGACCGATTTTGCACTTTTCAAAAATGTCAAAAGATGTCTGTAATTTAAAAACAATCGTAGGTACATTTGTATGTGAGAGACATAATTAAAAATATAATTGTATGACTTTTAAATCACAAATTGGAATTTAATTGCATGAAACAAGTATTAGATGACCTACCAACCAGCAAGAATTCTGGCTTTCACAAACCTGTTAGTTTTTCTTTAAGATTCCCTCCTATTCTGCACTCATTACCTTTATTAACTGCACCTGTTTGAACTCGTTACCTGTGTAAAAAACACCTGTTCACATACGATCAATCACATTCCAACCTCTCCACCATGTCCAAGACCAAAGAGCTGTCAAAGGACTCCAGGGACAAAATTGTAGACCTGTACAAGGCTGGGAGAAGGCAACAACTGTTGGCACAATTATTAGAAAATGGGAGAAACACAAAATGACTGTCGATATTCCTTGGTCTGGGGCGCCATGCAAGATCTCACCTAATGGGGCAAGAATGATTCTGAAAAAGGTCAGGAATTAGCCCAGAACTACACAAAAGGACCTGCTTAATGACTTGAAGAGAGCTGGACCCACAGTCTCAAAAATGACAGTTAGTAACGCTACGCCGTCATGGATTAAAATCCTACAGGGCATGCAAGGTCCCCCTGCTCACACCAACAAATGTCCATGTCCGTTTGAAGTTTGCCAATGACCATCTGGATGATCTAGAGGAGCTATGGGAGTCAGATGGTAAGATGAGAGCTTTTTGGTATGAACTCCACTCACCTTGTTTGGAGGTAAAAGAAGGATGAGTACAACCTTAAGAACTGGGACAGGATGACAGCATTGCCAGTGTATCAAATACTTATTTTCCCCACTGTACACCCCAATGTTTATTTAAGCAATAGTAATTATGAAATGATTCCCTATTCCCCTAGATGGGACACCAGTCCAACAACCCGGGACCAGCAAGAGTCATTGTTGCAGCGCCTGGGCATGATTGTGTGTCCCACCTGCTCCCCATCAGGCTCAGCTCAATTGAACCTGTTTTTCATACTCTCTATGTGATCATGGCCATATAGGGATACATCCTGCACAACTATTGAGACGAGCTGTTGTTGGGAGCAAAACAACGTCTAACATTCTTGCTTGGAAGTGAAAGGCAGCTGAATCATACGTGTCAAGCTTTGCCTGCCTCTTGTCTTTATTTTAACAGAACTGAGTCAGGGTGACTAGGTGCACGTAACAGTCATGCAGACATCTACAGTCATTCAAGGAGCTTCAGCACTCATTTTAATGTGCAAACCTCTAAGCCGCCATGACTTTGCAGAGGAACTGTAATCATGCAAGATGTTAGACGCTCTTACTCAGATATCACATGCTGTCTGAGCTTAAGTTGACCCCATAGAAGTCATGATGTCACGTTAAGGTCACATTCTGTAACAGTCGCAAACCTGACTCCTATTCTTTATTGCAGGTGTGTGAGGAGCAGCGATGTGAGGAGGAGGTGTTTCCATTAGCTGTTCATTACCTTGATCGTTACATGGCCCAGCATTGTGTGGACAGATCCAGTTTGCAGCTGCTTGGCACCACCTGCATGTTTCTGGCCTCTAAACTCAGGGAAACAGTGCCACTGAGTGCTGAAAAGTTGTGCATGTACACCGACGGCGCCGTCTATATCGCACAGCTGCTGGTAATTTCAGCAGTTTAACTTTCATAGGAAGGATATACATTTAAGGGTAGATATTAGGATAGTGTTGTACAAATGGAAAATCGAGATATATATATATATATATATATATATAAACTCATATTGACCTGTGTCTTACGTGTGTGAGCGTAGAATCACTGAGAGGTGACGATAGCAATACAAAGACTGTGTGTGTGTGTGTGTGTGTGTGTGTGTGTGTGTGTGTGTAGGAGTGGGAGGTCATCGTTGCGTCCAGATTGGACTGGGACTTGGCCTCAGTGCTGCCTTCTGATTTCTTGGATCCGCTACTGCAGGGCCTTCCTATAATCCTTCATGACCTCAAGGCCGTGTGCAGGCACACCCACTCATACATTGCCTTAACTGCCACAGGTAAATACAGAGAAGTACAGTTACATAGCGATTGAACTGCAACCCAGACATATTCCTAATAAAAAGGCAGAATAAAACATTTTTCTGCACACAAAGCCTGCTTATGTCAGAGCTGACATGCTGATGACTTTAAGAAGATTGTGTAACAGCCAGTATATATGTTCTTCTAACAAATCAGTCCTTGCACTTCTTATTTACTTAAAAATATTTGAATGGTTTGTGTATTCTGATTGTAAAACTTATTTTGCCAGCAGTTACTAGAAGGATTTCCCCATTCCCAAGGAGACCCTTTCACTCTAAGGGGCCTCCGCAAGGTTAAACTTGTAGAAACACAAACAAAATCTTTATTCATCTTTATTTATTTTATCTTTAAAGAACACAGTCACACTATGACACACAAAATCACTCTACAACCTCTTTGTTTCCTGTGGATTAAGGATGGAGCCACTGCATCCGGGCGGGGTGGGGGATGGATTCAAATGCACATATGAGAACATTGTTGTACATACAAGAATGGAATTTTTATTCATATTTGGCAAGGGTTAATATGGATGGATAGACTTGTACAAAATATGCATAATTTTTTTTATGCAATCATTTTTCAATTTTTGTAGGTTGTAGTTTTTGACAGTGTAATTTTTTGGCAGTTACCATATTAAGCCCTCAAAAGTTCATCCATCCGCAGTGTTTTTACGTCTGCATGGCTGGTCGCGTCTGCGCGTGATGTAGGTCTCAGACCTAACGGGACTTTCACTTCGCACCGGAATTGGGAAGTCAGACCTCGAAATTGTAATTAGTGACATTGGTGCGTATGCACTACAAAGTGGAAAAATTACCCCTTCCACCAAATGTCCCTGATCTGAGTCTGTCCCAGGGTCTGAGAGAAGTACCAGCACGATATCACAGCCACAGAAATTGAGGATTAACCGACTGCATTCTGTAATGCCTGTACAGGGGTCGGGCTCAGGAATCCGAGTTACCAGGAAAGTCACCGTGGTGTTGCATTAGATGCCTGATTGATTGGATTGATTAATATTATTATTTTATTTTGCTGTAGTGGGCTGCCACAAACAATGTTACCAGTGGAAACGCTGAACCTTGTCTGTCACTAGAAACAAAATACGGAAATATGTCAATACATTAAATAAATAAATGACTTAAAATATACTCAAACGTAAATAAAATGTGTGGATTTCATGAGTGTGTGCGTGAGTAAGTGAGAGAAAGCCGGAATCTGGGTGTGATGTGAACCCTCTCCTCAGGTTGCCCAAGGCTACCACAGGCTTATTAAGGCATATTGTTTGCTGTTCGTCTGAGCTCATTACTTCCTGACAAAGTGACAAAACATGAACAGAACAGGCCACACACACATGCCTGAGAGACACCTGCTGATGCCTGCGTGTGTGTGTTTTCTGCTTGCCGTGTGACATACACCAGGACTTTAGTGAGAAACCTCGTTTGTGTTGTGTTTTTCAGCCGGTTTGGAATTCTTTTAGCCATGAGCAATTCCGTACCTAGACACACACATTTTCCAGCCTTTGGCAGACTGGTGTGATATTTGTACGCACACAGTCTCGGTGAAGAAGTCTGAAAGCACACAGATGCACATACGCACACAGCTTTGGCACATATATGTAAGACCACACACACACACACCGCTCACAAATTCAGACGTTATACTTCTGGAAAGCTTCTCTATTAAAGTGTCAGATACGTGAACTCTGTGTCATATCTAATAGAAACAGTTAATAACTGAGCAGAGTGCAGTTTAATAACTGGTACACTTACCCGTTTCTACTCTCATTGTCCAGTTTATCAGTTCCATTTACCATACAACTACAAAGTGCATCCATATTCTAAGTGGAACTGTGGACAGTGAGTGCTAGTGATAATATCAAGGGAGTGTATATATAACTACACCAGTTAACCAGCACATTAAAATCTGTATGTGTGTGTTTCAGATTTCAGGTTCTCCATTTATCTGCCCTCTATTATTGCCTGTAGCTGTGTGGCAGCTGCTGTCCAGCGTCTGAAGCTGCTGGAAGAACCCATGTCCTGCAACACACTCCTGCAGCTCATCACCAACATCCTAGATGTCGACCCGGTAAGGAGTCCTTAACAAATGCTATTTTTCAGTGTTCTAGGTAGTCCTGTCCCTGATTGGTGAATCAGTAATAATTCGAGGGAATCTTGTAATTCAAGTCGCTTGGTCGTTCAGGCACCAAACCAAACAAGACCCTTCTCAGCCTCCAGACCTATCTTGAATGTCAAACATGGGGAAATGTAACTCTGTCAGCCCAGATGCCCTTAGGGCCAGTGTACCAACCACAGAGGCTCAGCAACAACGGCCAGTGCTCTTCTAACAGACCCACTGCTTGCCTGAGAAAACCAGAAGGATCTGGGACCTAATACCACAGTGAAAAGGCAGAGGGTCTGGTTACTGACGGATAGGGTGTGTGAGTTACTGCATGTCGCCTCGCTGCA
Source organism: Parotocinclus haroldoi (assembly GCA_034779995.1). Taxonomy (NCBI): domain Eukaryota; kingdom Metazoa; phylum Chordata; class Actinopteri; order Siluriformes; family Loricariidae; genus Parotocinclus; species Parotocinclus haroldoi. Next base: position 10,570 of record JAUZST010071711.1, read on the forward strand.
GGCTCATGAGTTACAAGGACCATTCGTAGATGGGGCGTGGTCTTTGACATGTGACAGCCTGTAGTTATGTTCAGTTTAATAGTTAGGTTTATAGGTGGTTTGCAGCTCTGTTTTCACTTTTATTTATTCTCAGGTGTCTCTGTATAACTGTCATGCTTTGTTGCTGGCAACTCTCGAGCTGGCTTTGCCCCTGAACACACCTGTCCAGGACAGCATCGCCCGTGAGCATGGTCAGCAGCACACCTGTTAACACGTCCAGGAAGTCAAACTCTCCCCTCTGAATTTCAAACTATCAGCCAACAGAAACATCTAATTAGCTGTGTTAATTAACAAAGTCTGTGTTATACTAAAGGTCAGCAAATGTTTAGGTTATCTGATGCTCAAGGTCATTAGGAACACAACTACTACATGAATCTGTTTTAAAGCTTCCTTTAAAGTTAAGATTTCACTGCACTCATATTTGATCAGATGTAGAGCTATTCTAATGAAATAAGTTTTACATTCACTTTTAGTTCGCAGATCTGCTACTTCCTAAAATTCTTCCTAAATGCTGTGTTTGATTTCATGTTAAAGATTAATGTCCACATTTGAAAGCCCGTTTGTTTGGTTTGCTTCCAAAGTTTGTTTTGCACAGACGCCAACATTCGAATTGTGCTTTGATCTTTGCGTTCTGATTCCTGTACCGACTTCGTGAAATGTTGCCGTAATGTTCTTAATGTGCTGCTGCTCCTTCAAATATAATACACAACTGTTCTTAAAAGTGGTGTTTTCATTTTTTTTTAATTCAGATTGTTTTTAATTGCCATCTACCATTTGTCAATGTTCATATCACTCAAGGAGGACGCACTGTGTAAATCTCACTTTATCAGTGCTAACATCCTACAAACTATGAAATCAGGCATCCCAGTCAGCTTTTTTTGTGGGCTGTCTAGGTCCAAAAACATGAGATTCACCTAGCTGTTCAGATTTTGCTTTGCCTTTGCACTACAAGGAGGCTTAGTATATTTATACCACTCCTCCCACCCTAATAAAACACATAAACATGGTAGTATTTTAAACTGTGTAATATTCTCAAGCCTTTGTGTAAATAGTTTATAGTTGTTGTAGAGTCATTGCAAAATGGATTGAGAGATATTAGAGTTCTGCTCATAATTATTGGCACCCCTTTATTTTTACATAACCTGTATCATGTCTTCAGGAATAAATGGAAATGTACCAAATTTATATCATCTTGATTTGTAAATTGGCATTCCAAAGTAATACCCAAGAACATGTTTTTCAGCTACATGTTGTAATTTCAAAGAATAAACAGAAAAAAATGCCATGGGCAGATATAAAGGTGCCCCTTCTTCACATACACACTCAGCAAGAACCATACTCTGAATTTCCAACATTCCCTGGTGAGTGTTAAGTAATATAAATGCTATATGCACAGTGCGTGGAAGTCGACAGTGTGTGATGTAGGGAGTCTTTATTATTAAATGTATTATAATTATTCAATTAATTATTATTATTATAAGTTTTATGTTAATGACTTTGCACAACTATAGTTTAATGTAATTGTGTTAAACACGTTTAAGGTGCATATGGACTACAGTACTCTCCAGCACATGACAATGCTTGCTTGGCAGGAGTCACACGGCAGAAGTAATGGACCCTGGGAAATGTGGTGGGGATAGCAGTGATCGTGGTCGGTACAACATAAATTAAACACCCCAGTATTCAACAATAAATTAAACTCACAGCTACTATAGGCTACAGTGTCAAGTATTTAATGTGACGTTCCCTTACACTTGAGTAATTGCAGAATATGGGAGCTTCATTGGGATGCCAAGTTGACTCTTCTACGGTCTGAAGAAGCTTGATCAGGAATGGTGATTTTTGAAGGGTAGCAGCTAAGAAATCAATTTTAAGAAGTGTAACAGGGTGAAATGGCTAAGCTATGGCCTAAGACTTTCACACAGTATAATAATAATCATAATATGAGGTAAAACATCAGCATTTCACACAAGTCCTGAAATTGCATTCGTTAAAAAAGTAGCATTTGATTTAATTTCATTAAATAAGATCATCAGGAAATCAAATGAAAAGTTCCGATGTTTGATTACGTAATTGAGACGCAGACGCAGTTATCGTGACTGAGTAGCAAGTGATATATTCACGGGGGTGAACAGAAGCAGGTCAAACTGGATGAGTGTGCCACACATTGATTGTTCAGTAGGGTGTGCAAGACTGCCAAAACACACTGACAATGATGGGGCATGGACACGATCAGACTGTCCAGCAGTTCTTGTGGAATTGTGTTCATTTGGAAATATCCCCACATTTTTGTGAGTAGTAAATGTTACTTGTTAAAGTACTGGACTGTAGACCACAAAGGCCAGGGTTTCAACTCCACTTCTGAAAAGCTTCTATTGTTGAGTCATTGAGCAAGACTTAAAATAGAATTGCTTGGATTGGAAGACCAGTTGTAAGTAGCTCTGGATAAGGTCACCAGCTAAATGACTAAATGGAAATGTAAACCTGTTTCAGGTATCCTCCTCTCAAACAGAATGCCAGGGGACTGATGGCATTTATGTTTAACAATATTGTATGCGATTATCTAGGATACTGTATGAAGGATACATATTTTATTCCTACAGGGAAACAGGAATTTTCTTCAAACCATTTCAAACCTTCACACGCACAGACAGGTACACACATGTGCAGAGCCCAATCCAGACAAAAGGTATCATTTACTAAGGCGCCGATCTACAGTTGAGTACAGCAATTCATTTGTGTTTTATTATTCTAAGAAAACACGGAGCCGGATATAAAATGAAAGGATCTCAAAATGTCAGACTTGTTTGTAAGATTTTATTGACAAACTGAGTGTCACCATAGACACTACAGATCGCAGACATTTTGGCAAAACACTAGCACAGCTTGAACCTGAGACATGATGATCAGAATCACGTTTACAGATTGGAAATGAGCTAATAAAATGCTCTTCACATTGGTGTTTTCCAGTCTAACACAAGGAGATGAAGTAATGACCGCAAAAGTATGACACCAACATCACAGTGCTGGTAGTGATCTATCCATCTTACTTTCAGCAATGTGTGAAACAAATATTGCACAGCAAATTTACAATGAAAACAAACGGAAGATCAAAGTGAGATGTTTGATTAGGTCTGCATTACAGTTCCACCCACATGATCCACAACAAAAGGCAGTGAACATTGTGCTTCTTTAGAACATTCAAGTTAAATTTGCTGGAATTGAAGGCTTATCCAGTAAGCTGTTTTTTTGTTTCATCATCGTAACTTCTACACAATTGGTCACATCAGTTCATTTTTAGATATTAGAATGTCAATTGTTAAAAAATAAGTATATGATGAAAAAGAAGCTATCCATCCTAGTGTACTACTAAGAGATGCTGTTTGAACTGGGACCTCCCTTAGTAACTGAAACCAGCTATTTATATACTTTCTTATCAGGATACCAAGGCTAAATTCATAAAGAAATAAATAGTTACACCATGTCTTCATCGTAAAGGCTAAACATTAACAACCCTAACGAACGCCGTTTTCTGGAGAAGCAGTGTCTTATCAGTCGAGATTGCCGAGATAATAAACCAAAAAAATTTCCCCAATCCTGTTTCATGTCTGTCAGTCGTGTGATTATTGTCATGCTGCGCATGGTGGATTGAGCATCTTTGGTTCACTGTGGAGTTAAAATAAGGTGCTAGTATTGCAGCCGCAAGTTGAAAAGTTAAGGAAAGGTGATGAAATGCTGTAAACATTGGAATCCCCTCTCTAACAACAGCTGCTTGGCATGTCTGAGCCATTTTTACTCCATCTAATGGCGACTTCCTTTCCAACCCCAAGTTTTGCCATTGCCCTCACAAGACACTCAGTTCTTTCAGCTGGATGTGCCCTCATAAATAAAGTTCTGATGTTTTGGCATTCAGAAGTAAAGTGTCAGCTGGTGCTTGTGCCAGCATCATCAAAGACCATGGACCTTGTACAGTTAGTCTGTAATCGATAGTCTCAGTGTGGAAGCTCAGCCCATGTAGCCCAGCAGTCCTTGGCACCTTGGCTTAACATGTCCAGTCTACTAGATACATGCCCTGTACACTGGACCATTAATCAGACTGGTGCTGAATTTAGATATTTTACCCAGCTTCAGCATTTGTGTCGGGAGTTTCAGCTAGCGCACGCACCAATAATGCTTGGCTTGTACATACTGGTCACATTTTCACAGTCCGTGATGGAGAATGTGCTTTCTCCCATCTTGTCATCCCAAAAGCTCTGCATGCTCTCCTTTAGGTCCAGTAGATTGTCAGCTGAAATGCTGTTTCGCATGACCACATCCCCTGCCGGATGCTTCATCTTTGATCCAGGCTCGTGACGATCAGGCAGATCCAAACGATCGAACGATTCAGATGAGAGGATGCTGTCCTCGCTGATGGCGCCACTGGGGCGTGCTCTGACACCTCCTGGTGGTAGGGATGCTGCTAGCTGATCCAGAGATCCAAACTCCTGCAAACCACCTGAAGAAAATTTTCCATTTCGTTTTAGGATTCCTTTTCGTCTTGGTGGCAGTGAAATGCACAGGTTAGTCTGAGGCGTTTGGCCGGAGTCGCTGCCCTCGGCGGACGATGAGTAGTAACCAGATTCTCTCTCCCTTTCTGTCGGCTTCTTTAGTATCCCCTTACGTGGAGCTGGAGCTGGAACGGAAGGTAAAACTATAGATGGTGTTACAATGGGATTCATGGGTTTCTCTTCCAGAGGGGGAGCCTGGGGTTCAGCACTTGGCTTCAGCTTTAAGCTGCCTCGTTTTTTCAGGATTCCTTTGAACGGCCTGGGTGCTCCGTTCTCCTGCATGCTCTGAGAGACATTGTTCTCTTTGCGTGACCTGCGGATAGAGCGCTGCCGTGTGATTGTCGTGTCTCCCGAGGCAGCCCCTCCTGGGCGCAGAAGGCAACGCATTTTTGAGCCGCTATGCAGCAGGGGGCGGGAAGTTCGCCTGAGCCAGTCGGCGATGCGTGTCGAGCTGCTTGTCTGTGATGATGTTGGCGATGATGTCATAGCTCCTGTTTCGTTCTCAGCCAGGAGAGGATGCTGGTAGCCCCAGTTTAGCCACCAATGGCCAGCGATTTCCTCAAGATTCGCCCTGCGTTCAGGGTTCACCATCAGCATCCAACGGATCAAACCACACGCATCTGCAGAGCAGAAAGACCTGGGGTTTCACTAACAGAGCATTGTAATGATTTGAATACAGTAGTGAACCTATACAGCTTATGAACCTATAAAGCATCCTGTGATGCATGCATGTAATCCTCACATTAATACTACAGCATACAGACCTGAGGGTTTGGTGGGCTTGCGGTAGTCTCCGGTGCTGATCTGGCGCACCAGGCTCCTGTAGTCTTGACCATCAAAAGGCATGGCACCATGCACTAAAGCATACAGCAGAACACCCAGAGACCAACTGTCCACCTCCGGCCCTCTGTACGGCCTTCCATTTACTATCTCAGGAGACGCGTATAGTGGGCTTCCACAGTACGTCTGGAGATACTCATCCCGGCGGTACAGGTTAGAGAGACCGAAATCAGCAATCTAAAAAATAAAACGGGGTTTAATGATGGTTTTTGTATTTAAAATAACTCATAATACTGAATGTTCTGAAATACTTTTAGTATGTAAAGTGCGGTGCCAAAGTCTTAGGCATTCTATACATTTTCCGTTTACATTTCTCCTTATTTTTTATTCAAGTTTTAGTGGTCACTTCACTGTGTAGTTCTACAATTACAGAATTAGTTCATCTTTTTCTCTATATACTTTGTTCAGAACCTTTAATCTGACCTCTAATGGCCAGGACCCCCACAGATCAGGAATTATTTTGGGTGGTAGATCGCTCTCAGCATAACAGTATTAGTGTGTGTTGTGCTGGTATGAGTGGATCAGACACATCCGTGCTGCTGGAGTTTTAAACCACTTCAGTGTCAATGCTGGACTAAAAATGGCCTACCAGCCAAAAATGTTCATCCGGTAGGCAGCATCTTGTGAGCACTGATGTAGGATTAGAGGGTTAATAACACAAACTGTGCAGCTACAGATGAGTTACCATCTCTGACTTTACATCCACCAGGTGGAGAAATGATAACGTCTCTAATAAAGAGGGCAGTGAGTGAACAGAGTGTTTAAAAACTCCAGCAGCACTGCTGAGTCTGATCCACTCATACCAGCACCATCAATGCTGAGGATGACCCACCACCCAAATAGTACCTGATCTGTGCTGGTCCTGACCATTAGAGAACAGAGTATGTAGAGAAAGAGTTGGACTACTGTCTGTAACAGTAGAGTTACAAAGTGCAGTGGCCACTAAAACTTATATAAAGATCATGTAGAAGAGTTTTGCACAATACTGTAGGTTTATAATCATTTAATGCAATGTCTCGGGAAAGGTATACATTAGTGCCCAAGGGTGTGCGTGTGTGTGGGAATTCACAGGTGCAGGGTGTGTTTCTCTGTTTAACCCATCTCAGTGTAAATACACACAACAAATGTATATTTGTGATGGCTAAAGCTTGTTTAAGTGGCACAGTTGTTGAGCGTCTCACCTTCACGTCTCCGTTTGCATCGAGCAGAATGTTTTCCAGTTTTAGGTCCCGATGCACAATGCCATTCTGTAAGAGAGGATCAGAGGAAACGAAATGAATCATTAATAAAGAAAAGAGTAAACCTACAACTATAAACTGGTGATGCATTGAATTCAAAATGATTGGCTGAAACTGACACTCCACACAGTAAGCTGAAGCTGAACGAGTTGAATTTTCTTGTAGTTTAAAAGTAAAGTTATTATTGGTGTATCACATGAACAGTGATTACAGATTTCATGACTTAACATCTGACCTGCTGCAATGCATCTGCACTGACCAGCACAGGACAGTGAAGCATGCAAACAGAATATGAATTACTTTTTCACTTTATTAATAAAGCGTCATTAAATGTATTCTTCAGACATTCTCAGTCCCTCACACCATGACCTGTACACTTGTTTGGCTAGAACTGAGTACTTGAGCTCAATAGTTCAGGGAAAAGAGGAACTCCCTCACTCATATAATTGGTGCATATCAACAAAGACTTTAGTAGTCAGAAAGTTCGTGTTGATATGGCTGAGTCGGTGCTTTGGCACACAAAGTGGAACAGAAGATTATATTCTCTTAGGGGTTGTCTTTGTTTTAATAATATGTAAAAATAAGAAACACTTGCCAAAGATTCTCTACATGCTCATGCTCATGGAATGACTTTCTCTGCTCAGAAAGATCTGATTTAAATGCCATGCACGTGCTTTCAGAGTGCACTGCATTCAAGCCATTGTTCATTACGCTTCACTTCATTGCTATCTGAATCGTCTCCATTCTCTGGTCAAGTCTGAAGTGAGTCTTATTCCAGTCCAAAATGTGTTTATCTCTAGTAATGACGGTGTTATATAAACAAGTTCATAATTAACATTTCATTTGCCTTGTTAGTACATACAAGGTCATGACCCGAGTACATGCACTTGTATTTGGTACAACCATATTACATTTGCACTAATTTGTCCTGCACTTTATTTAAAGAAACTCACAGAGGAGGCAGAGTTGAAGATTAATGGGCTTAATACAGTAGCAATAAAAGAACTCTCTGTGATTTAAACTATTACAACTAGCTGACTTGTCCTTTTATTAGACATTATATTCTTTTTTTCTTTATTTATTTTATGGAGCTCACTTTATTTATAGCTTGGGTTAATCCAGCAGCTGCTTTGTTTTGTAGTTGACAGTTCTTGTTCCGTTGTTTTTAATATTGTACGTGACCTACCTAACCTGACTCCACTATGTTTATAGATTATTATTACATTAAGTTTTTTTTTTTTGCCACCTCGTTGGAACGGTGCCCGGTTCTTCAGGTCACCTTATTCCACAGGAATGCAAGCAATGCAGCGTCGTTGTGTTTCTCGGCAGGAGGGAATTCCGTATACTCAGAGCTTCCCAGAAACCCGAGCTTGTTACACAAGGGGAAAAAACAGGACAAAAAAATGCAGGAGAACAAACAAAGGGAAATAATATACTCCTGATTCAAACTAAAAACCCTAATCTTTTAGAAATGGAATTGCTCGTTCTTTTTCTCCTGATTAGACCACACTGTGTGTTTATGAGCTATATTTATCAAAAATATAAAAATATACAAAACATTTATCTTTTCCTGAGTGCCCTTGCAAAGGATCAAACTTAAAAATGTCTCACCATGTGGTAAAATACAGATATCTTGCATGCTCAGTGTATTTATTTTGGAGTTTTTAAGTAGACTGAAACAGGTTGTGCGTGTTGTTACCGGGTGGATCCGCACACATACAATTATATAAACTTGATAAAAGCAGGTTGCAAGCACGCACAGTAGTTGGCACGATTTCATGTTCAGTTTGTGCTGCTTCATTTCTCCTGTTCAGTGTGTGCATGTGTGTGTTGTGGTTATGTAAAGCCATTATATGCAATGCTGATGAATTCAGAACTCTCTGATTCTGTGTCTCTCTCTTCAGTACAGCCTTCTGTTTTGTTTCTCTAATCCTCTCCAACTTACCCAAATTCTACACCTCAGATCTCTTACTAATGAGGAACAGATGCCTTTTCACTTAAGCATCCATAGAGGATTTGAGAGTTCTGTCTGTCCATCGTATATTTAATCCTTCTAGTTCTTCCCATCTGTATGGTTCTAGGGTGGTTCTATGTACACTAGGCTAGACAATATGATTATATTTGATCGTATTATAACACATTTTGTTATTATGTCACAGTTATGCTTTTTTAGCTTCACATTTTCAATGAAAACCACCAAGTATGAAAAAATATTTGAATGTATTGTTTTGAATATTGGGATTTAACTGGTTTAAGATTTTTACCATATGGCACACCGCAATCCACACCCGTCACTTTCATAACCGTCCATCTAGATCTACCATTCATTCCTCTTTTAGTCCACCATCATAACATCCACTTATTAGTTCCTCAGACAGTTACGTCGTTTGTGTTTTAGAGTGAAATGCCCCATAAAACAAATGGTAAGGGCAAAGGAATGTGAAAATTATAGAATTATCTTTATCATTAAAAGCAAACATGTTCTCTTATTACATCTTTGGATTTTTATTAATGATGAATCCTAAATTAAGAACTCAAAGTACTGACGGTAAAAAACAAAAATCTTTAAATGAGAATATCAATTAAAAAGTTAAACCATCCTCCTATCAAGCTCTTAAACTACATTTAGTTCTTTGAATGATTTGTGTACTTCAGTAGCAAAACTGAAGAGATATTGGAACATTTAAAACCACTAGGCATGTGGATAATAAGGATTCTGTAGCTTGTGCTTTTATGGAGAACTGGTGATTTGCTGTGAGATGAATGTCAATATACAAATATAAATTCATTGCTGTTGAAAGAATGCATTGCCTCTCAATACACATCTTTTCCATGATCAATATCCATCAATTCCTGTACTCCCAAAAAATTCCCTTTCATCCCCAAGTGGTCCATAAGAAGTGGATATGTATTCTTAACTACTCAATCTGTAGTCATCGATTCATTTATTCATCCTTCAGGCTATTTATTCATCCTACTACTCTATATCAACCATCAATTAAATTTCCATGTATCACCAACTGTTTGTGTGCATCTACTAATCTATCCATCTAGTCCTTCATTTTCCCATCACAGCCTGTCAACTCTGATCGTTACACTAAAATTTGAGTCTGAATAGGCTGTGGTTGTATAGATTTTTTTTAATCCCCAAGAATTGAACTGTATTAATGATTTGTCTGTTTGTACTGTTTGATTTAACATGGCCGTCACAAAACCTGCGTCTATGCATTCCAGTAAGAGTTAGTGCTCGACCATGCCCACTCTATTACCTTTGGCTTACTAGTGACTTGAATTTGATACAGTGTTCTGTACAATATATATGTATATAGAAGATGCTGTAGCCTAGCGGTTGAGGTACTGGACCAGAGTTCAAATCCCACCTCTGCCACAGTCCTTAAGCAAGGCCCTTAACCCACGATTGCTTGACAAGACTTAATAATAATAATAATATAAGATATAATATAATAATATTGGTAATGATCAAATATAATAATAACTATAGTAACTAGTAACTATAATAACTTGATTAGACAATAGATAAGATCTTATAAGAATAAGTTGTAAGTGACTCTGGATAAGGGCATCTGCTAAATGCTGCAATGTAAAGTTTTGATCCTTACCCGGTGGCAGTAGTGTATGGCTGACACGATCTGTCTGAAGAACTGCCTCGCTTCTTTTTCAGTGATCTGTCTTTCACTGATGTAGTCGAATAAATCTCCTCTATTGGCATACTCCATCACGATCACAATCTTATCCTTATTCTCAAACACTGAGGATGGTAATGCAAACAAACACATGCAAGAAATCAGTACTGACAATGCAATAATTTACTAAGGAACACATTTGACACTCAAACACGTTCACAATCCCCTGCCTAAAACACAGTCATGTCCCAAATAGGTTATTATATAACTAACAATATATAACAATATAAAAACATACAGGAAGAATATCTTTGCTTAGCCCAGCTCAGTCACTGGTGAACAAAAGGATTGCGTGACAGTCATAATGTTGTTTCCTGAAAACTGCTCAGCCTCTTTTTAAGAAGGCATCATTATAATAATCGCTCTTGTGTGCATAAAACTGCACCTTCATGCTTACCACATCCATTATATTTAATGCGTCCTATATTTAAACTGGCTTTATGTATTCCAGGCTGATCCTCCCCCCAAAACCAGTTATTAAAACATTAGTCCCTGAGCTGATCTTTAACGATGAGCTCATATGATACATGCTCACACTAAAACAGAAAGCTGCTCTGGATATTTGATTCAGACATTAATACTCAGTGTTGGACTGAGTTCTAGGATACTCATTTGAGGCACTGACAACCCTGTGTAGTTTTACAGTCGAATCTGGTTAATGGTACCACATCGGGGCGCGATCATTTTGGTCCTAATAACCGGCTGGTCTGATTAATCGAACATGTCCTATGTTACAAGACGGGACGTGCTATAATTTATGTAACATATTAAATGTTTATTAAACCT
>JAUZST010071722.1:5000-21720 GCA_034779995.1 Parotocinclus haroldoi
TCTACAGGCCCAGCTGCGGGCAAATGTGCCACAGGATACGATATAGTACCCGCATACCTTCAGACGTTCAAATCTGGACTTGCATCCAGGCCAGAGCCAGCCCAACAGGGTAACTCGACCCTCCTTTCGGTTGTACAGTTTTACCCAGTAAATCTTTTTTTCTCTAATATTGCGATCACTTACATATATAACCATGACCATTCCGTTCACACATACAAGTTTCAGTCGAGAGTATGATTCGTCCCAGAGCTTAATGGGGACTGTCGTAAAAAGATCACGTCAACCTTATTTCTTGTTGGGTCCGTAATAAATAACACCCCCCTGGTATACTATGTTGTTTGTTCGTTTGCGTCAGAGATAAGCGCCCTCGGACTGAAGCCCTGCGAGGAGCGATTGGCTGGAACACGGTGTTCCCAGAAAAGCCACGGCTGCGGGCCGATACGTGCGCAGAGAGAGAACACGGCGTCCCCACTGCATCGCTGCACTGCAGAGTTCTCGAGCCTTTAGTCTGATATTAATAAGTGCTGACTTCCTCTCCCTGCAGACTCTTCCCTCATCCCATCACAGACACACACCCAAAGAACTCCTTCCAAACAGGAGAAGATCTACTCTGCAGCACAATGATACAGGTGTGGGACGACTTCGCTCTGTATTACCTCACCTTTAGATCGTCCTAAAAGCAAACAAATCCCTAAAAACCTCAAAACCTCTCATGAAGCCTGAAGCAAAGGTCTATGAGACTAGTGACGGGAAAACCCACAGGTTTTAATTGACGCACGACACCGATAGTTTCTGATACAGGAAGATGAAGGACAGTTTTTTTTTTTTTTTTTTAAATACCCCGCTCAGGTACGTGTATTTGGCATCGTCTGTCTAATTAGATTAGATGCAAGTCCTTGACTTTTTCCATCCAAAGCAACAGCATTTTTGAACACCAGATGAAGCAGCGAGAAGAGTTTTAAAGTATTAAAATTCAAAATGTTCTTTCTTTAGTTATCGAAAATTATATTAAATACCGTGCATACAAGAAAAGATATGCAGATTATATTAGATTATAGATAAGAGCAATTTAAACTGGTATTCTTCACAAGTAAAAATGGTTTCCGCACGTTATTTAATGCACGGTGAAGCTACAGGAAGACATGTTTAAAAAAAAAAAAGAAAAAAAAAAAGGCTTTATTTTAATGGGGATTACGAAAAATAATTTAGGATTCCTGCTCGAGAACAGTGCAAATCTACACAAAAACAGAACCGAGTCACACAGACATTATGTCAGGCGAACCTCCAAAGCCTTTTAATTAGTGACAGTAAAAAATAAATAATTAATGTAAGAAACGTTTAGAGGTTTTGGGTAAATGTTTACACATTCAACTTTAACCTCATGCTTCTACTAGGTTATTATAATTACAAGGTACTAAAGTTGTATTGTTATTATTAAAAGGCTTATGCAAGAAAAGATCCATTGTTTACCCTACTGAAAAAAGAATGCCTTTTGTTAAATGTAAAGTCAATAATTGTGAGTAAATCGAATCGTGAAGTCAGTATCGTGAATCGAACCGTGGGCAGAGTGAATCGTTACACCCCTGGAAGGTGAGGCAGCATGGAGGGACTATCCCTCCAAAAAATGCTCTAAAACCACCACCCAGTTTTGAACCCAGAAGTGAATTAAACAGAGACAGCAAATCAATAAACGAGAAGAATGAATAATTTTAAAAACAGCAGTGCTCAGTTGGAGTGTGTGTTCTTTCAGGAGGGAGCGTACTTTGATTGGGGATTAGGGCACAGTCATGGAAACGCATTACCTTAAATGGTCTTGAATTAATCCAGACACACTGGTTTATAAATCATCTCTAACTCTGTCAGTAATTATTATTATTACCGTATTATCATATAAAAGCATCTCCTCTGGCCACAGTGCGGCCCTGACAGCGTCCTAAAGCACAGACTGTTCGACAGGACTGTACACACCTGGAGATCAGGTAATCCACCTGGAATCGGAGCACCTTCTGGAGTATAGTGCTGTCTCTGATTAGGTAACGGAGCGCTCGGAGCCCTGCCGCTCGCACCTCCTTTGCTTCGTTAAGCAGAGCCAATCGCAGGCTGCGGGGGGGAAAAAAAAATTTGAGACGTTAGAGAAAAAAACAAAAAAACTCAAGACTTGTGTTCCCAAAGCTCAGTAACGCTACACTGGGACTCACCAAATGATGATTTCGTCATAAGTGAAGCCAAACTTGTCTTCTGAATGGCCGACGCTGCAAAGGAGCTATGGAGATAAGAGAAGGGGACAAGATTCAGGTCAGAACAAGTAATGATTAACGCGTTCGAAACACGACGGCGGCAGAAACGGAACGAACGCCGGTCAGCCGAGCGCCTGGAGACGAACCTTAATGAAGTTGTTGAGGTGACCCAGTTTGCGCATGTTGGAGACGCCCTGCTGCTTGGCCACATTTTGAAGAATCTCTCGCAGGTTGTCTTTAGGGTCTGAAACGAGAAGCCAAAGAGAAATAGGAACAAAACGATCCCTCCATCTCCCCGTGTAGGCCAGGAGACCCTTTTAAGAAAACGCCTTTGTATCGTATTTTAACACAATAATGATACAAAAAGTCTGCAGGTGAACAAACGAGACGGAAAGTGAAGGGGAAAAAATTTAAATAAAAATCAACTAACTCGTGCCGGAGCGGGACTGCACATCATTTGATAGAAGATCGGCAGTCTTGGAGCACATGATGCTCCTCGGCGTCCACGTGGCCTTGCGGTTTTATTTTTTCATTAGTGAAAATGAATTTCCGATTTAGGAACGCACGTGCGAGAGGAGTTTGTGACCCATGAAGGCCAGCGCCACTGGGTCGGTCTCAATCGATCACGAAAAGTAGCTTCAAACTGATTTTTGTCCAAATGAGACGGCAATTTATTTCCTAGTCGATTGGTCAGTGACATCATCATTTTTCTCGCTCCAACCAGAAGTGTTTTTACATCGGCACTCGAAGAAACCGTAATGGTAACAAAACGTGGCATCATTTCACGCTGAAGTCCAAAAAAAAATTAGGTTGTAGGTTTGTAAATGCGTGTTAGAACATCTAGGGGTAAAATGAGCTAGCTCAGTGAAGATGTTTTCTCTAACATGGTTTCTTAAAGCACTAATGGAGTGGGACAGGAGAGAAATAATAGTCCACAGCTATTATTAACGCCGAGCTTCTTCGCGGTCCAAATAATGTTTTAATTATTTGGCCGCTGCCGAGGCCACATTTGGCAAAGCCGAGAGAGCGGTTGGTTTTCTTTGAGTTACTGCAAATTAAATCTGTTATTTTGGAAAAATAAGCCGACCTTAGTGTGTTAAGTACTGTTTAAATACAGGCGGAGTCAAAAGTCACAGCACACCCGTCTGACATAACTGGGTGAGGGGGGCCTCACGTGGTTTTTCACGTGGTGGTCATGTAGGATATCAAAAAAGATCGGAAAGTCTCAGAAATCGATTGGTGCGATCAGATTTGCAATATCTGTTGTGCTTCAAAGGTTATCAACATAGAAGGTTCTAAACTTTGATTGTTGGTCACGGGTAACTGAAGATGGGAACGGGGACAGAGCAGCTGCCGTATCATAGCAACAGACTTCAACAGCCGGCACCCGGAAAGATCAAAGATCAGCAGCGATTTCACACAGCACCGTTACCTCCCTCGCAACCAAATACTGAGAAACCGGAAGAGTGAACGACAAGCCACCGACCAACAATCCTCAGCGATGGGTTTGGCAACCAATGTGAATGCGTGGGACGGGTCCTTTGACTTTTGACTCATCCTGTGCATGAAGAGTGTTAAGTTGTGCTTTTTGAGAGCCTTGTTGGGGAACTCGAACTGCATTCAGGTAGATTTAGGATATAGGATGTACATAAGAAAGATTACTGATATATGTATATATGTATGCTTATATGATCTTAAAAGGTCAATCCCAAACTGAGCAAGTTTAGGGCGACAGTGGCAAGGAAAAACTCCCTGAATATAGAAGCAAGAAACCTTGGGAGGAACCAAGACTTAAAAAGGGACCCGACCTCCATGGGTGTCCTAGATGTAACTGTTACTAAATGCATATTTGATATGCATGAACACACTTACAGCAAATCCTGTTTTAAATTCTACTTTGATTATACATACAGTATACCCAGAACAGATTTGACAAGATAATTAATATAAACCATGACAGGACAGGTCTCTGAGAAAGGAGATCTGACTAAAGCCCTGAACCCCACGTCAGACCTAAACCTCCTGTTTTGGCTTTTTGTGGATTACTGAGATTCACTAAGCCTATTTTCCAGTTACGTCAACGGCAACACAGTGACGTCAGCGGGGTGAAATGAAACTCTGTCATCGCTCCTACGCTACAATGAACAGACCGGGGAGACGATGGCATTACGCCAGGATTTAAACATGCAAATATCTTTATTATTAATCTGATAAGACAAGTGAGGGGCAAGCATAACTCATTCCCCTAAGCTAAGCTTACACTGTGAGAATTAAAAAAATAAATAAATAAAGTTCGGAAAACACTGCAGTACTTTGCATATTCAGTCCAGGTGGCGTGTTTATGTTCGTGTCATTTAGCAGACGACCCTTATTTGTGAATTAAGGGCCTTGCTCAGGGACCCGACTGTGGCAAAGGTGGGATCTGAACCCTGCACCTTCTGCTCCACAGTCCAGTACCTTAACCTTGTGAACGTCTTAAACAGCCGTCTTGTTTATAGGATATGTTCACTGCCTAAGAGGAACTGTCCTATCTGATACGATCTGTCCTCTGGTGATTAACTGAAATCGAACCCGTGAAGTTCCGCGGAATTCGGAGTGAAAAACGCTGCACAATAAGAGGCCGAGCCATAGGATAAACAGGACTGAAGCTAAGGTAGAGTAGAAGCAGCGCTTCGTATCGAGACATGAGATCTGACTGGGAGCAAAACACCACAGCTGACCCCATAGAGGAGTGAACAGTGCAAGCATGGGGGTGATTTCCATTTTCATTTGTGTTGGATGTCGGATGTTTCAGCACCACACTGCTTACTCATCGGACGCAAAAAAGGCAACAGCTGAGCGGAGGCTCTATAAATGAAAGGAAGACTCATATCGAAACCAAAGCCACCGACCCAGACTGTGTTTACACCAGATACTGTGTAAGCCACGGCCTGCAGAAAATTAAACAAGCTGAAGGCTGCAACTTCCACCAGGCTCAATGTTTCCTAATCAACAAATCCTCTTCTATTTTCTACTCCGTTCTATTGAATATTTCCTTATATTCTGTTATATTTATATTCAATCACTGATTACATTTTAGATGACATTCCATTTAATATTTACATTTATCGCATTTATATCGCATTCTCCATTATATTTATGATATAATCTGTTTATCACATTCTCTATTTTATTTATAATATAATCTGTTTATCACATTCTCTATTTTATTATTTATCACATTCCCTATTTTATTATTTATCACATTCCCTATTTTATTTATAATATATTCTGTTTATCACATTCCCCATTTTATTTATAATATAATCTGTTTATCACATTCTCTATTTTATTATTTATCACATTCTCTATTTTATTATTTATCACATTCCCTATTTTATTTATAATATATTCTGTTTATCACATTCTCTATTTTATTATTTATCACATTCTCTATTTTATTTATAATATAATCTGTTTATCACATTCTCTATTTTATTTATAATATAATCTGTTTATCACATTCTCTATTTATTACATTCTCCATTTTATTTATATTATTCTTTATTTTATTTGTACCATTTGCTATTGTATATCATATGTATCTATTATATTATCAATATATATTATTTCGTTAAATTCTATCATTTCTTACATTCCCCATTTTACTTGTTCTACATTAGCCATATTATATTATATCGTATTGAAGAAATTCCCTATTTTACTATATTCTATTTATATTTTATTTAAATTACATCTGGCTCCTCTTTTTTAGCCTATTTAAAAATGTGAAATTTATATGGCATGAATTAAATTGAATTTACATGAACTTTTAAACTGATGGAAAAGCATTCATTTCTTACATATAAGCTCAATGGTCTTGGTAAACCACTTTTTCCTTTCCACTGCTGCCACTAGCTCTGCTCTATCAGGGGTTGTGAATCTCGGTAAAACTGCGACAGAAAGAAAGCTGACTTTTAACTACCGAATTCCACCAACGAGTTTCCCGTAACAAACTGTAAATAAGAGCAATATTAATGAAAGACGGACATTTCAAGAAACTCATCTGAACTGGCTGATCTGGCTGATATGATAAATAAGAAAGCTTATTACTAACAGATCGACAATGCTTGCAGCTTACTGTCCCGAGCTTGCAAAAGCCTTTCTGTGCTCATGTTTCCCATCATAAATACTATTTAATCCCATAGCCATGCTTTCAGAGTGCACCAGGTTCAATCCTTTACATTCTAAGTTCCAGATGTTCTGACACCAAACCTAACTTCAGGATCCCATGCATTCCTACAATCTACAGTTTCGCTGCCGATGCTAACCATGGGCGTGGAACTGAAGCTCATTCGCATCGTTTCCAATTCCCTCGGGACTCGGAGGTATTTGAAATATTCACCCCGGTTCCAGGGGCCAATTCCAGATGTGCAAACTCAGGCTAATTAACATGGTCATAAAGGATGAAGCGTGGGCGACACGAACAAAACATGACGCCATTTCAGCGCCAAAATTATTTTTAAAAGTATGGGTCTTGAGGTTTTTTGTTTTACGATACAGTCCCAACCCAAGCCAAGCCCCCGACTGAATGACGTTTTGCTATGCACTGCATACACTTTAAATCAACTTGAGCGAAACTTAAAGATGCCATTTGCACGTTTAGGTGCGGCAGTCGAGCTTTGAACTTGCTAATAAGTTAGAGCTTTGTGCCAGGTGCTGGAAAAGTGTCTCGTTCTTTCACTAGCAAACCAATACAATTATTATGGATAAACGATTGTAAACACGTTTGCCTGGGCGTTCGTTTCAGGGTTAGAGACCGGCACTGAATCCGCGACAGAAATGCAGAAACGTCTCATCACACAGACTGCAGAATCCAGTATTAAAAATTACAACCGCCTGCCTAACACTGTGTGGGTTCCTCTCGTGCTGCCAAGGCTCCGACCCTTCTAGATATGAACTCCAGAAGACCTCTGAAGGCATTCTGAGCTATCTGGTACCAAGCAGCAGATCCTTAAGAAATACAAGTTGTAAAGCAGGGCCTCTATGAATCAGACTTGTCTGTGCATGCCGTAGTCGATGCTCGATTTGATTGAGGTCTGGGGAATCTGGAGGCTGCAACACCATGCAGGGCAGCCTGATCCATGACCATGTTTTTAGTAATGCTCCTCAAACTATTTCTGAATTCTTTTACCTGCTCAAAAGAGGCCCCTTTAGGAGCACTGTATTGTTCCTGAATATACGGGAACAACGTTTAGTGTCAAAGTAACATCCGCATGGAAACCACGAGCCCAAACTCACTCATTTAATGCTAATATTTTATTACATTATTTCACCTCAGTGCCTGACTGATCAATCTCCAAATAAATATGAAAATATACGCCTATAGACCGGCCATCTTCTATTCAAGCCTGTGTAAGAAATCCAGTGAGACACATCTATCACAATGACATGGTATCTAGGGTTTGGTCGATAATCGAGATTGAAAAATCGTGATAATATACTGCTCAGCAGCACGGTGCCTCGGTGGGGTAGCCCTGCGTGGGTTTAGAGGCCTGCGTGTCTGCGTGGGTTTACTCCGGGTACCTCCCACAGTCCAAAGACATGCGTGTTAGGTTAACTAGTGTCTCTAAAAAGTGGCCCTTGGTGTGTGACTGTGTGCATGACTCTGTGTGCCCTACGATGAATTGGCAGCGTTGCCGGGTGGGCACTGGCTGGCCCGCGACCCCATGTGGATCAAGCGGAAGATAATGAATGGATGGAAGGATGCATACACTGCTCACAAAAGTTATAATAAAATATGCCCTCGTTTTTGTGAGCAGTGTATGCAAGCGCCAACATTATTCAATTATTCGTTCTTTCATTTACCGCAACTCTGACATGCTGCTTCGGCTTTGTTCAAACATTCTAATCTGTCGATAGTGCCGTTTAAATACACGCCGCTTAACGGCCATCCACTCGAGGTCTGTTCACTTTAACGAGGTCCTAATAACTATGATGATAGGAAATAAAAATGGATTGCCTTTGCATTACGTACGCGCATAAGCACCACGTTTCCATTCTCTGGCGAAGACTTGAAACGGAAAGGTTTACACTCTTACGCTTAATGGTTTAAAAGGTCACACTGCACTGCCTGTTCTGGACCAGCGTCTCTTCGAGTGGACTCATTCCCTTTGGGTTGTGTGCAGCCAGCGAGGTACGTTTATGCTCATATTCCGGCCTGCGCAATCTACATCGGGTGTCTTTGTGTGCTTGTTTTGTACATTGTCACGTATTTGGACAGCTCAGCAGTGGGTATGAGGAGTGTAAATTGCACCAGCGTGGATTTGTGTTTCCTGGGGGCAGAGATACGTAACGGATTCAGGTGGTGTGTGGATTGTAACGTACAGCTTTCGTGTGAAAACAGGTTTGACGTTTGGATTACAGAAGCACTAAATAACTGTTACCACGGCAATGGCCGGTCAGTGACCATTCCGATTAGTTTTCTGAATGGCAACGATTGCTAAGTATATGCAAATAATTAACTGCGGAATCGAAGGTCGACGAACGAGCTCGTACAAAAGAACGCTGTTGGTCTCAACGCGACGGACACAGAAAAAAAACGTTTGTTTTATTTAATGTCTCAGTAAGCAAGGTTACATCGATGCTAGACATTCATACAGGGCCAATTTAGAGCAACCGGTTAAGCTCTAGCGTGCCTTTGGGATTTGGGAGGAAACCAGAGTACCCAGAGTTGTGTTACAGGGACATGTGGAGAGCATGCAAACTCCGAAAAGACCACACAGTGGCCTGCCGTTCCACTGCGTCTGTGCAGAGGCACTTCACTCTGTATATCGAGAGCTGAAGACGACTGCAGGCAGCGCACCGGGCACCGGGCCATCACTGGACAGTCGTTATAGAAATTTACATGACAGTTTGCTGACAGAAAGAAATGGCCTACGCTGTCAAACTGGCATGGGCTCGTTAGCCAGAGTAACGTCAAAGAGCATCTCTTGGACTGCTCTCTTGGAGCAAAGACGCTCTAAACGCATGACGAGTCCACGAGACGGGACTGTGGTGGCCTAGTGGTTAAGGTACTGGGCTGTGGACCAGAAGGTCCAGGGTTCAAATCCAACCTCTGCCACAGTTGGGTCCCTGAGCAAGGCCCTTAACCCACAATTACTTAGATTGTAAGACTCTGGATAAGGGCGTCTGATAAATGACGTAAATGTAAATCACTTTGCTGGTGAACGGACCGACCGTTTTGGACCGTACGTTTGGAAGACCATCCATAATCCATAATGGATTTTGGTCTGCTGAACATGAAAGTCCCCTTATCTTGCTCCTACGAGGGCTGTAACGATGCGTCGTCTAGTTGGAATAACCTCTCGATTACACCATAATCAAATGCAATTTTTTAACACCAGAGGGCGTCATACACCCAGACACAGATCTTCACCTCGTCTTCACTTCAATTTTTTTATTTAATTTATTTTTTTAACAGGAAAAGTGCACATTACTTTGAAATGTTATTTTTCAGGGGGAAAACAAAGATGTCTTCACTCGGTTATTTATGATATAAATAACCGAGTACAGTAGAGCATTTTGTTCACCTTTACACTCCCTACGAAGCTAGCCCTTTCGGTCAGTCCAAGCGCGACTGGGCATGCACTGTCTAAGGCGAGCCTGGGCCTGTTTAGTCAGGTTCTATTGTGGCAGACGGTCTATAAAAGCTGCTCACATTGACGGGTGTTGTTTGGATGCACGAAATAACGGCGTGAGTATGTTTAACCACAGGGTTCACCCTCCAGGAAGTTTCAAGCAGCAGAGACGTGACGTCCACATTCTGCCAAATCTGTGGCGAGGATACGCTAAAGGCTCAAAGAGGCACCTCGGCTGCACTTATTAAGAAAGCCAACGAGCTCATCGTCACCTGAGACGAACCCTGGGCTCACATGTGTTGCGAGGTCAGCCTGTGAGCTTAGCTT
Organism: Parotocinclus haroldoi; assembly: GCA_034779995.1. Lineage (NCBI taxonomy): Eukaryota > Metazoa > Chordata > Actinopteri > Siluriformes > Loricariidae > Parotocinclus > Parotocinclus haroldoi. Next base: position 15,184 of record JAUZST010071722.1, read on the forward strand.
AGCGCCGCTCGGAAGTCGATGCCACTTGCAGTCTCGACGATACAGCTAGAACGGAAAGAGGTCGTGACGGACTTTTACCTCGGTCTGACCCATGTATCTGACTTCTCTACTAAAAATAAGAAAACTATGGAATACCCCCAAACAGCCACGAGACCAGAGCGGACTAGACCAGGCTATAAAATCCTAAAAGCTGTTTTAACAAGGTCTGAACTAAACATTGGCGAATTCATCACTCCCATTGAACGAAACAGCCAAATACACACCTTGATAGTTCATACAGTCTAGAACTACTGGGACTGCGGTAGCCTAGCGGTTAAGGGTTAAGGTACTGGACTCTGGCCGTGACGGTCCAGGCGGTGGTCAAAACCCACCTCTGCCAAGCTGTCACATTTGAGTCCTTAAGCAAGGACCTAACTGAACTGTAAGAGCGTGTCAGTAGTCAGTCGCTCTGGATAAATGAACGCCATAAACGTAAATACAGTCACTGTGTCATGAAGGCACATGGGCATCGAGTGGAAGCAACGTCACGATTCGAGCTAGGGTTCTACCTAAAAACTCATGACTGAAGACAAAACCGGGGGATCAAACCAAACTGGGAGACAAAATACAGACACCAGCTGGATTTAATTGCTAGACGTGGGTCATCCTCACTCATGCTGATGTGGTTTGGCATTAAAAGCCGTTAAAGACAGCTCGACTAACTTAACGAACTTATTTCACCATCTGCAAAATAAACAGCGTGCAGAATATAAATATCATGACAAACGTGACCGGTTTAAACCAGCCAGGTTAAAAAACATCCTCAGCAAACCTTAGAGGGATCATTCTTCCAAAATAAAGTGCCTTATGGCCAGAAAAGCAACAAGAGCAGTCCAGTACAAGGCAGGACTTGTACAAAGAATCTGTCAACAATTTCTGAAACATGTAAAGTATCGTCTAATGGCAGACGATGCCCCGAAGTAGAAAGTGACCCTGATCCAGATGTTAAACCCTTTATACCTGGTTATCCTAATCTGATAACACAGCCAGGATTTAAAAATCAGATAAAGTCTCTGATTCACCCAAAAGCTAAAGCAGAGCTACTTGGTTCAAGGTGGAGTCATTTCAGTAACGGAGTGTGGGTGAAAACCCAGAGTAAAACCTGACTAACACCGAGAGAACATGCAAACACCAGACAGGTCATGTCCGAGATCGGGATTCAATAACTAACTCCATGTTCTCTTTTCTCGCCGAGCTTCGGTTCCAGTACCAGTACCAGTTCCAGCCTGACACACACTAAGACTAAGATGTTCCTCCACTTCAGCATACTCCATTTCATCAACAGAAACCGGTCCCGCCATGCCCAGGCCACACCAGGGGGCACTAACTCTCTCCATCCTTCAGGGGAGGATCTTCCTCCAAGAACCTAAAGAGACTGTGTATGGGACCAAACAATTGTCGATATTCTGTTGTTATTATTATTATTTCAGTATTACTATTCATACAAACCTAATTCTTACAATTCTCCTCCAACCCGCCCATGCAGATGGAGTCCCCTTTTGAGTCTTGGTCCTCCCAAGGTTACAGCATTTTAGGAGTTTTTCCTTCCCACTGTCACCCTAGGCTTGCTCGATTTGGGACCGGCCTTAGAAGTTAATCCAATATTGCAAAGCTACTTTTGAGACAATGCACCACTGTAATAAAAGAACTATAGAAACGAATCTGACTTGACTTGGAGCTGATCTCTGTATAGAGTCTCAGATTAGGGAACTCCAGGGTGAAATAATGGCGTTTCTGCTCACCTTGGTATGCTATCTAAGCTTGGATCACAAAATGAACCCTCTAGATGTGACTGGCACACGCGCACAAGCGCATTCTATCATTATATAGACCTAAAGCGAGCGAGTTAAGCTCAAAGCTCATACGTTCACAGCGATGCTGACTTACTGCACGGGATCCAACTCCAAAATAACACCAACGGATGGAAACACAGCCTAAAATGGCTTCACTTAAACAGTTATATGCTTATGATCATTAACAGATCAGCTCACTGGTTCTCACAGCGCACATTCAAATCAAAACAACAACAGCAGCAGCAGCCTGTGTAACGTCCAGGTAGCGCTGCTTTGCACGCGCTCTACTACAAGGTACAGCCTCAAAACAGTTAAACAGCCAACATTGAAGGGTCACATAAGCAGAAATGTGGACTCGTGCGAATTTCGAGACGTTCCGGGCCCTTCTGAGACCATAATAGCATGTTGCTAAGGCTAGGAAGACCAAACCGAGGGCTGTGTCCCAAACCGCGCGCTACCCCACTAAACCGGGAGCCTAATTAGTAGCAATGGCAACGATACCGTTACTAACTGGACGCACTGCATAGTTCGGCAGTACGCGGTTTGGGACGCAGCCCTCAGACTTCACCCACCTCTGCTCAGGTCCAGTGGTACATTCTCCTCCCCGCTGTCATTCCGACCTGTCGGCGCAAAAAAAGCACCATAATGAAAGCGCTAAGGCATGACTATAAAGCATAAATAGCCCTGTTTGAACAACGGCTTGAATAAAACACTAAACAGAAAGCCTTGGAACTCGACTCGACGCTCACCTCGCATCCGTATACTCCGGATCGGACGAGCTCGGATGCTAACCGCCATCTTTCCAGAGACAATTCACAACAGCGGAAACCACGCAGCATGTCGCGAGAACTGGAACCCGAGCGGGACGAGATCTGCGAGGGGAATTTTTCTGGAATTTACCTTTTAAAAAAATTATTTAATTATATATTGTTTTTGTTTGGGGTTAAATAAACAGCACATTATTTTTTCCATTTAAAATAATAATAATAGTGTATATAATAATGTATGTAATAATAGTGTTATAATTTTTATTATTGTTATTATTATTATTATTAATGAAAAAATTGAATTGAATGACAGTGAAGTCAATAAATTAGACATTCCTTTTAATACTAATAATAATTTCGTTATTATAGGTTATTTTTTATGCTTAAAAACATTATTATTATTTATTTATTTATTTTAAAAATACGTTTAAAAAGTAAAGCTTAAAAATTTAATTGAATGACCGTGAAGTAAATTATTTAACGTTTCCTTTTAATACAAATTATTTTTATTATTAATTATTATTTTTTATTTATTTTATTTTTTATGTTTAAAACATTATTATTATTATTATTATTATTATTATTATTATTATTATTATTATTATTATTATATCTACTAAAATGATTAAGTTACCCTTTACAGACAAACTGAACAAATCAGATTTCATTAAGCTTATTTACACGATATTTAAATAAAAAATATATTTCTTTGCATTTTAATTGATAATTAGTATTCTACCTTGCCTGAAATCTAAGACTTTTACACGACACACCTGCAAAACAACATTTATTAATTTATTTGTTTGTTTGGTTTTCGTTTATATTGTCGACAACAATTACATCATCTCACTCAACCACTAGATGGCAGTAAAGCGTGTATTCATTCAAATCTCCTCTCCTCCTCAATTTTTTCACTCGAGACAACCTGCGTGACGTGTTTTCCAAATCGTTTCTCGACCCTTACATAGGTGCACTACTTAGTGCTCGGTCAATTGATTGTCGCGCGCTATGTAGTGCACTCTGTTATTCTTTTGAGAGTATTTGGGATGCGTCTAAAGAGTCAGCGCTTTACGTTTGTGTTCAGCGGCATTAATAGTTAGGTATGAAAGACGATTTGTTTTGTAACGTCACGTTTATAACATTGTATTCCTGTTTATCGGTTGCTTAGCATTTTTCTTTTTGTTTTGGCTGGATTTCTTTTAGGTTTATTTGTCCGCAGTGAGTGTGTTGCCTCGCTAAGTTGGCCTGGCTAACAGTGTTCCGTACAGCCAGCCTCCCGAGTTTAAAAGAAATAGTTTAAAATTATTGATAAAGGTAAACAAATACGAGCTGTATTAATGCTGTTTTTAGCATAACGTTTATAAATGGACGGTCCTGGATTGGACTAAGTGGGTAGAATGAATGAGTAAATTAATGAATTAATAATTAATGAATAATGAGTTTGTGAATGTTTTCAGGATTGGACCGGAGGAATCATGGGTCGCTCCTCTAAAGATAAACGTGATATCTACTACAGACTGGCTAAAGAAGAAGGCTGGAGAGCCAGAAGCGCCTTCAAACTGCTGCAGCTGGATGAAGAGTTCAGTCTGTTTAAAGGTCTGTTATTTGTAGTTCCTAACCAAAAGTATGTAGACGCCCCTTCTGATGAATGTCTTGTTACGGGACTGTTAGCTCTATAGATATAGTAGCAATAGGATGGACCAAGTGGTGGCTGCTGGTCTTTTAAAGAAGGGGGAATTAGTCCGTTTATTCATACCTAAATTCTGCCCTTCGTTCCTTTTTCAAGAAAATGCTCTGTCCTCCCAGTAGGCGTCTTTTTTTTTATTTTTTTTACATTATTTAGCAGACGCCCTTATCCAGAGCGATTTACCAGTTTTACAATCCAGGCAATTGTGGGTTAAGGGCCTTGCTGACCCCCGGACCATGAGGTCCCGAGTCCGGTACCTTAACTGCTAGGCTAGGGTCCAAATACTGTATTTATCGTATTTATGTCATTTAGCACACGCCCTTTTCCAGAGCGACTTCCAGTCTTACAATCCAAGCAATGGTGTGTTAAGGACCTTGCTCAGGGCCCCAACTGTGGCAGAGGTGGGATTTGAACCCTGGACCTTCTGAGCCATAGTTAAACCACTATTCCACCACAGTCCCGTTGTTAAGGGCTTTAACCCTCCAGTACCTTAACCACTAGGCCAGCACAGTCCTGATGTTTTCCAGGGACTGGACCGGTGTTCTGTCAATGGCTGGGCTGCTTAGCCGACCTTGGTCCCTTGTGTTATGGGAGTAAAATTTAAGATTTAAGCCCTTTTTTAAAAAGCAGAAAATCCTTTCTACACACCCCCAGATGGAGCCCCGATTGTTACCGGTCGTGCAGCCGAACCATTAAGCGGTCCAAGAACGAACTACAGGGACGATATTAAACACGAATGATGTTAAACTGAAACAAGGAACTATTACGAGCGTTTTATTTGTAAGAAATGAACGATGGGAATGATCGAGCCATTTCACCGAGCAAATCCCAAGAAATGGTTTCGTGTGTCGTCTTTTGGCTTCTCTTATAAAATCCGTCACGTGGACTGAGCTCCTAATGATTAAGTAACGGTGTGGAGCTTAAAATAGCTGTTCATCAAAACAGGATCCTCCAATCATAATGCAGAAGCTCAGCGTCCAGGCCAGCCGAGCCCCGCCCACAGCCCCGCCCACAGCCCCTTTCACCCCCAGGCTGAGTGTCCAGGGGGTGGAAGCTGAGCTTCCCTTACAGTCTTAAGAGACGTCATGTTTAGATGGGTCATACCCGCCCCTTGGCACTACCCACCGTGCCACCCTGTCAGGGGAGGAAACACGAAATACTTCCCACTGTAGCCTATAGAAGCTGTTTTATTATTCATTTATTTTAATACTGCATACAAATGTCCTGTATTTTCTGATTGTTTTCCAACAAGTGATCATAATCATTGTATTGTTACAAAAACAACGGTAATTTATATATAATTTTACTGTGTGTGTGTGTGTGTGTGTGTGTGTGTGTGTGTGTGTGTTTATGTTTATGTTTATGTGCATAGTAATATATATTATATTACAGAAGGCAAATATAAAGCAAACCCTTAGGTTTCCGATTCAGCCTGTAAAGGCTTCAAAAGGTTCAGATCTTTTTTCTTGTTCATTCTTTTGTTAGTAATTGAGTGATAAAATGAGTAGAGCAGTGACTGTGCTTTCTTTCCCGCAGGCGTGAGCCGGGCAGTGGATTTATGCGCTGCTCCCGGCAGCTGGAGTCAAGTTCTGAGCCGCAAACTCCGGTGAGTTTAATCGTCATCGGTAAAGCTTTATTTGAAATAAACGCTTTTTAAAATCCGCTTTATGCCACGCTGCAGCAGCCAAGAGTGCAGCGAGGAGGTGAAGATCGTAGCGGTGGACCTGCAGGCCATGGCTCCTCTGCCAGGAGTCACTCAGATTCAGGGAGACATCACCAAGGTGATCACACACATCTCCTTCTCGTAGTCCAGCCTGGGTGTCCTGAACTGGCGTTTAGTGGTGCTATATTGGGCTGCGGTTGTGTGTTGTAGGTTTCCACAGCTCAGGAGATCATCAGGCACTTTGAGGGACAGGCTGCAGACCTGGTGGTGTGCGACGGCGCTCCTGATGGTGACGGGATTTCATTCAGTTTCTCTTTTCTTGCCTGTTTTGAACTTCACAGAATGCGTTGTTCTGGATATGTGAAATTTTTACACGGTCCCTTAGTTTGGTACACTATAAGGGCTTTTTACACGGTCCCTTAGTTTGGTACACTGTAAGGGCTTTTTACACGGTCCCTTAGTTTGGTACACTGTAAGGGTTTGTGACACGGTCCCTTAGTTTGGTACACTGTAAGGGCTTTTTACACGGTCCCTTAGTTTGGTACACTGTAAGGGCTTTTTACACGGTCCCTTAGTTTGGTACACTGT
>JAUZST010071733.1:0-21715 GCA_034779995.1 Parotocinclus haroldoi
TAGTTCTTGTTTGTACATTCGCTATACGTGTATATCGCACAATAAAGGTTTAATAAACATTTAATATGTTACATAAAGTGTAGCTCGTCTCGTCTTGTAATATAGGGCATGTTCATTTAATCAGATCAGCCGGTTATTAGGTCCCGATGTGATCCGATTAACCGGATTCAACTGTAGATCCAAGCAATTGTGAGTTAAGTTTAAGCAACAAGGACTGAACAACAGCAGCATAATAGGGAGACCCGGAACCTTCTGGTCTCTTAAGAGACTTAACGAATAATTGTTCATCCTGAGCAACCAGTTACATCCCCTCTATGTCCTATTGGACAAACAGAGGAGCACCCTCTCTAAAAAAGAAAAGAAGGTACAGAGGTACTGGAAGTTCTTACAAACAGTGATCACCCTGTGGAACAGTTCATCACTACTTTTGGACATTATTGTCTATTAGTGCCTATTCCTGGAATAAGATCATAGGACACGTACTGCAATATTGTTATTATCTTTTTAAGCACACTTTTATTATGTATTACTTCTAGATATTTATTAATATGCAAAAGTAGTGGAGAAAATGCAGATCAACTTTGTTTCCATTACAATTTGCAGATCATAAAGTGACTAAAAGCAAAAAGATGCTGAAAGAACATTCAGGGTTTTCTGTATGTGATATCGATGTTATATATCGACCATCTGTCACCTTCCTAAATATTGGCATTAAAAACTCCATATCAGTCGACCATTATCGGAAATATCATTCATATATTGTGCTATTGCGTCTAAATGTTTCTGTTCTGATTATTTCTTATTTACCTTGCCCTTTGCATACAGTACAAAATACAATACAAAAGCACTTATCAGTGTCAATAATGGAAACTTTTCAGAAGCGCTCGCTATATTATTGTTTATAATATTGTTCTGTGCTATGTTCTGCACTACGATACTGTCAAACCCTCTCTGTAACCATGCTAACTACAGGTTAGTAAATTACTAGCTGTTTCTGAAGAGAGATTTTGTCGGAGGAGGTAACTGGACTCCCTGCTGAGACTCCAGCCAGCTCTGTGATAATTAAATCTAATATCTGCAAAGGATTTAAACTGCAGCTGACAGGTGACTGTTGCAATTAGCGAGGCTAACACAGCTTTACTAAATGAGCCTATAGCACACTGTGAAGCACAGTTATGCCAAACCCAGCTGTGTACATTTCAAATGAATGCACATAGTTTTTGACTGTTGTTTTATATAAAGATCATTTTAATCACCATGGCCATGCTTGAGATCTCATTGTGTGCATGAAAAAAAATTGTCTGGCTTTTTAAACGGTTAATAGCGTTTAACATTACAGTTTTCCTTGAATCAGTTAACAGTTTAATTTCGTACATACAGCAGAACCTTGTAATTTAAAATTCCAGAAGGATGTTTGATTTGTTTTACTCAGAAATAGTTGGTGTGGTATTGAAAATGTGAATACTAAAAGAAATTATTTGACTCGTATTTCACTGCAAACAGTATGATAAACATTCTTTCATTTCAGGCCTGCAACACATTAAACACATAAACAAAATTTATGATGTTAACAGATAATGTCAACAGGTGATTATAATCATGGTTTGGTACAAAAGCAGTATCCACAAAAGTGGAATTTCCAATGGTCCAATGGATTCCATATTTCCGTCCGCATTTTCTCTGATTTTACTTGTTTTATGTTGTCTTGGTAATAAATGTATGGACATCCCTGGAGAAGATGTCATATCAAAGGAATTAGTGTTGTTTAAAATCTCAATGTACTTTTATGCATTAATGCTGCTATCACAGAACTGAAAAAGACTGAAACTGAAGATACCCAAGGGAAAACTGACACAGGCCCATACAGTGAAAGTCCCTGTTTTTATCTGGTTGCTAATGGATGGTCCTTTTTATGTTTGGTTCGGAGCCAGCAGTGGCCATTTTTTTCTTTTACAAAAAGTCCTGAAATACTGATTGATTTCACCACTGTACATATTTCCGATGTATGATGGATCTTAGATATTTTCATTTAGCACTAGCGAGCACTAGCATTTTACATTTTTCTAACATTAAAAAAAAGAAATCTTTCTCTTTAATGAGAAAGATGTCAAATTAACTTACATTATTTTAACTGATACCTACATCACATCCTATCAGAGTTTAAGTTAGTGTTCTTGGGCTAAATGCTTCTTATGCTAGCATGAGGCTAGTATGCTGGAAATAAAGCCATTCTGGGTAAGAGCATCTGATGAATGCTTTATATTTCATCAAAAAACATGCAATTTCTAAAGACAGTTATTAATCACTTTGTTTGTTGTATTACTACATTGTATTACAAATTATCAAATGGATCATCAGTACTTGTGATGGATATAAACATGCTACACCTTCCACACAATAAATATTGTCCATCTATCCAAATATCTGTCCAAATGTTGTGAATGAAAGTTAATACATTATTCCTTGTGTGTAATGTTTGAGTTTGACCTGATTTGTTGAAGTGAAATTACATTAGCATGCATTAGCCTTGCTCACGGCTGGGGTTCTACTGATTAGCCTCTAATGGCTGCTGATAATGTCATGCTAATAGACTCGTAACTATTTGAGGAGACTAGACAATGTTGTGGTGTGTCTCTAGGGAATAGCAGGACATGTGGGACTGACGCTCATCAGAGTTTATAGCAGGGATGTTTGGTGGGGGGTTGAAACCCCAGAGATACTGTCCAATCAAACCCACACATGGCATCTGTCTGTTAGTAAGTTATCCTTTATGTTGTCTGCTAGCCTGTACAATTCACACAATGTCCGTGGACATGCATCAAATTCGAACCCATAATTATGCAATGTTCTGAATTGAAAGCTTATAACTTTTGCATAAATCAAACTTAACAACCTGGTTCCTGTACATTTTATTCTTCACTCTGACATCAGTGGACATCATTCAGTTATCAGGAGACGATGTGGCTTCAAGGATTTCCCTCTGAGGACTCGATATCTCAAATCTTTGACATTATTTAATTTCATTTTCTATTATTTGCTTAATTTACTGTAAATACATACTTAACTATTACAGTTAACATACAGGCCATCCATGGAGGCCAGGTCCCATTTTGAGTATTGGTCCCCCCAATATTTCTTCCTTCTACATTCAGGGACTTTTTCCTTGCCATTGTCACTCTAGGCTTGCTCAATTTGACTTTGACTTTTAACTTCGATTGGCCCAGTTGTCTACGCTTGAACATTTGTCTCCACCTCTCTAATATACAAGGTCTCCTTATTCACTTTGCAGGTTAGGAGATTAATATACCTAAGATTTTTCAATTGTAAAGCAGGAGAAACTGTGGTTGGACTATATATAAAATATTTCTCAAATTATTTTTAACTAATGCAGGCATTTTAAATCAGACACTAATTGACAAAAAAGCAACCCACCCAGATAGAAATGTGCCGTTTATGCTTTCCTTCGCAGTGGTGTTGTGAACTAGATACCTGGACTGTTATGGAATAGGACCATATTGTCTTTAGCAACAAATCCAGGTTCTGCTCTGTTCATATATTATCACTGCATTCACACATCTAAGGTTTTATTTGTTTCCAAAAAGTCTTTCTTAGTGCATTTTTTGTCAGTGAGTGTTTCTATGTGCAGAATTAAAGTCTTACTTTTGAGTGTGTTTACCAGTTGTTTCTGGGTTTATCATGGTATCCAGTGTACAGAAAAATCCTTATCATGGAACAGCATCATAACAGTATTTATTTAAACACCTGTATACTTGCCAGCCCTAACTCAGAATCTGTGAGCTCAAAGGAATTCGGATGTCAAGAAAGTGCAGAAATTGATAATAAAATTTGTATGAATTGACAGAGGCGCTAACAATTGATATTAAGGTCACTGGAGCAGATTAGTTTAATAAATTCCAAAACACTTGGCACGTTCTGGCGCTGGTACACCATGTGTTGACCTGATGTTGGGTCAAACATTTTTCACAAATGTGCCCCAGGCAAAATGTAGGTTGCACCAACTTGGCAGCTACAGGAGAGAATCTGTTAAAATACACACTTTGTGGACAAAATGGTTTCATATAATTATGTTAAAATTACACCTCTAAAGTTGGCCCAAGACGTTTCTGTTGTACTGAATGTGTAATGGGCAGCACAGTGGCTCGGTGGGTAGCACCGCTGCCTCACAATAAGAAGGTCCTAGGTTCAATCCCAGGGGGGAATGGCCTGGGTCCTTTCTGTGCGGAGTCTGCATGTCCTCCCCGTGACTGTGTGGGTTTACTCCAGGTTCTCCAGTTTCCTCTCACAGTCCAAAGACATGTGTGCTAGGTTAATTGGTGCCTCTAAAACTCGCTCTTAGTTTGTTACTGTGTGTGTGAGTGCTCTACAATAGATTGGCACCCCGTTCCTGCCCTTGTGCCCAGATTTCCAATTGGGCACCTGTTGGCCCGCGAGCCCATGTGGATTAAGCGGAAAATAATGGATAAATGAATAAATGAATGTATGTGTAGCAGTGTAAAGTCGATATATGCAGTATTTTGTAATAGTTTGTGGAATCATTTTCTATATGACTGCACAAACATGACCTAAAAAAACATCAGATTTTCCTGATGTTCTGAAAGGTAGATCAAAAGAACCAAATTAAACAAATAAGATAAAAATATTTAACTCGATAATTTATTTATTGAAGAAAATGATCCAATATTACATATCTGAGCATGGGGATGTGGAACTCTTGGATTAGCAGTTCATTTGAAGGTGAAATTAGAGTCAGATGTAAGTAGGTACCATCTTGCAATTAAAAACAGGGATCTGTCAACGTTTTAACTTCAAATCATATGTTTGTAGATGTACGTCATGTGTTTTGGTAATGTTGGAAAACATTATGAACCCATTTCTAATGAGTTTGGTCTAGATATGCATTGTGCTACATCCTCTGATCCAAACTAACTGTAAAGAGACAACAGAATTCAAAATATACTCTGAAACACCTCCCTCACTCACCCCTCTGACCGTCTGGCCTCCACAGCGGGTGATGCTGCTGGGCACAGGTCTGGCATACATCCAGAAATATGTCAGTGGAGCGAGCCGATGCTGCTTTGTGAGCTCAATGCCCTGCACTCTTGTTTTTCAACTGTTCACCATATTTTATTTCCATTATATAAAGGCCTGACACAGAGCTGTGACTCGGGCAAGGGACTCTCCCAGAGTGCAGTTTGGTGCGTAAATAAAGGAAAGCTTACAAGTGGTATGTTTTATCTTCTTCAGGTTTTATTAATACAGGTAGTCCTAGTGTGCAATGGAAATATGGTCCCATCGTAAGCTGAATGTATCGTAAACTGAGGAGTTGATACATTGCTCAAAAAAATTAGGGGATATTTTATTGTCAGCAGTATAAATAATGTATATACTGTACCATAAACATTAAAACACTTACATTAAAAACATGGTGTTATATATACTGTATATTACATATATTACATATATAGTGACCTCAGATCATAACACTGCCACCTTAGGATTGTACACTGGGTGCCACTGACGTGTTTTCTTATTCACACACAATTTTTATCCCATTCCTGTAAATTCTAGTCACATTTTGTTTGTAAATACCCATTTACTGTTAAGCTTTACCTTGCCTTTTTCACCTAGTGCTTAAGTGATGTCCAAATACGGTCAGTCTAGATTTTTACAAGCAAGGCAAATTTATTTATATGGTGCTTTCTACAATAAACATAGTTACAGGGCACCTTGCAAAAATCTAGCCCAAAACTTTGTTACAAGGTAAAACTTTAGGAAAATTTAGGAAAAAAACAGTAATATCTTTTCTGAAACAGCAACATCTTTTCCATGAACAACATGCTAACCATGTTCCAACCATGTTAAAGATGAGAAGCCTTTACATTAGCCTATGCCATTATCCAAAGTAACTTACAACTGATACAGCCTTAAAATCCGAGAGATTTTAGGTTAAGCGCTCAAGAACCCAACAATGGCAGCTTGGAAGAAATGGGATTCGAATTTGTGAGCCACATTCCGGCACCTTAACTGCTAAGGAGTCCAAAGCTGCTGGCTCTTACCCCAGAACCACCAAGCAACCGTAAGGGCTAAAAGAGTTGTTGCCAGATAAAACACTTTGAGCACTACAGCAGTTGTTCAAAACAAGGCTATTAAATATTTTTATCCAAGCACTGTATGTTGTTTTACATTATAATTGAATGTAGCATTCAGCAATCTAGCAGAAATAAGGTGTGAGCTGAAGTCTCAGCATGCCTGCAGAACCAAGCCAGCAAACTGAGTCATGGCAAGCACCAGCTGCAGAACAAAATGAAATCACACCCATGTCTCAGTAAAGAGGTTTGTTTGCCTTTATGGTATTTATAAAGCTGATGAAATCAAATACATAAAGGTCAAATCTAATGTATATTACCTTTAAGCCAAACTCAATTTATTTGGTGGTATTTTCCTGTACTGGGGCAGTTTAGCTGTCTGAAATGTTTATTCATCTGTCTGAATAGACAGTAGTTGCTTTCTCCTGTCAGTGATACACTGGGCCTGTAGTCACTTCCAGAAAGACCAGGGTTCAAGGCAGAAAATACTAATTTGATATTACTGACTCCCATGGCTTAGTGTCAACAGTGACCTGTTAGAAACGGCATATCCTAATGTCAGTATGAATACCAGATGGTGCGTTTATGGAACTTTAATATGGACTGGCCCCCTCTCTGGGGTGACTCCAGGTCCTGACCAGTATAAGTGGAAGTAAAACAGGATGCACTGATTTAGCTGTAAAACCTAGACATCCCATCAATATGGTGGCTTCATATCTTGCTTACTAAAAACTAGAGCTATCCAGAGCTATCCATTTTTTATCTGTTATGGATATTAAAAGCTCTCCTGACAAAGTCCAACCAAGCTTTTTCTAACTGTCCCACAAAACCTAATTGCAGTATATCCTTAAGAACGTTTGACTTTTTAAACAGCACTTAAGGCTTTTTCTCCACACACTTTGTAATCGAGTGCCACAGTCATTTGTCACTGCATCTCAGGAATGCATTATTACGGTCAAGTCATGCAACTGTGCTTGGATCGTAACTTAATAAGAGAATAGATCTCACTTCTCCCAGTACCTTGGTTTGATTAATGACAGCTCGTCAAGCTGTAAAAGCAGCAGCACTAACAACACATTACCACTAATTAGAAATGAACTGGATGATTTGTCACCGCTTTTTAGAAGATTTTGATGGATCCGTGACTTCCCATGAGTAATGGTTATTAATTTGAGCTTAATTCGGTATTATATATTGTCTATCAAGAAGAACAGAAAACTCTTTAAGTAATGTTTTAAAGTGAGTGCACACAGGGTTCATGGGAATTTAGAGGCCTCTTTGCTAGAAATGTGTCATTGCAACCAGCTTGAACAGCATATGCTGTGTTTTAGATATAGGATGCTGGTTGATATGTGAATCACCAGTATGGGACACTCTCAGTAGAGCATATGCTGGCCGTCAAGATAGGACGCTGTCTATGATAGTCACCATCAGGGAATTCTGGGAAGCTGTTTATGATGGTCAGCAGCATGGGAGACCGATTTGGTAAGTAGATTTGTCATTAATATGCAATGCTGTTGTGGAGAGCATGAGGATCCAAGCATGGGATGCTGGTGCTGTACAGACATTAGTGGCTTAGAGGTTAAGGTACAGGGTCTTAACCCTCGATTTCTTGAAAGTGAGGCGTAAGGAAGCACAGACTGGTGCAGCTTGCAATATGTCATCACTTAGTTTTGTTTTTAATAAAAGCTTGTGAAAGAAAACGAAAGGGTGAAATGCAATACATGTGGAAAGTTGATCTGTTGTAAAGGATCTGTTGCAATTTCATCATGGCAAAGCAGGCCTATAAACCAGCTGATGCACCAGCACAAAAACACTCTCAGCACTGTGGACCTCACCAGGAAAAACATCAGAACTGAGAGCTGAGAAAGTCAGTTCAAATTGCTATACAGATGCAACTAGGGTGCTGCAGCCCCAGAGGCACGCCTTTCCCGTGCCTATGTTCTTATTCCCAATTCTTCTCCCACATGCCATTTTTTGTTCTTCCATGGTGAACTTGGTGCTGAGACCACCCCCTCTTACCCCTCATTATTGTCAGCAGGATGAGAAGGAGCTGTCGCATCCTCTTTTTAGAACAATCACACTGTCAGCTTGCTGAGACTGCAGCCCTGTACTTTACTACAGCCTGGAGGAAGGAGACGCTGGAAGAGTCACACCATATAAACCCTAATTACAACCTTCCAACTTCCCCAGCTTCAAAAAGCTACCGAATTAAAGCAGACAAGTGCAGATGCACCGCTGCAATGCACAACAGACTTGTGTGGAGAGACACAGCGACACCTTACAATTACTTCTTTGTTTAACATATACTACAGTTTGTGGACAACAAAACATTACTGACAAAGACTTGACTATTAGTATTCTCACAAACTAAAGTCAAATTACATATCAAAGTATACAGTGCTCACAAACTGTAGGGGATATTCCAAAATGTAACACATGTAACATATTAACTGTTGCTAACAAACGTCGTACATTGAAAAATACATGTGCAACCAAGTTTTTCGAAACGATCTACAACACAATGTATAGATACTCAGCATGCGAGGCATAATACTGTAAAAATTAAGTTCTTACTAAATTCCAGTCAACGTTTAAAGAACTTCTTCAGTGTGATCTGACGCGCTTTTGCTGTGGCTAAGTGGCGACTTGTGACTTCTTTTCTGTAGTAAATGGAAATGTTAGGCAAAGACCTGTAGGTGGCAGTAGAGGGCTGGGGAGAAACTTGGGAGTTTTCGGGTAGTTATGCCAGAGACGATGAGTTTCTTCACGGATATTACATATTTCGTATTCAAAGAACTCTTGTGTTCTTTGGTCCGATTAAGCGAAATTTTGTTCCAAATAAGCGAATAACATTACACGTATATAATAGGATTTGTTTTGGTCCATATAGGCAGCTTGTCCCATTAACCGGTATCCACTGTATACATTTGTCTGAAAATTCGACATTTCTTGAAATGTTCCTGGGTGGAAAAGTCAAGTGTCATCTGAAATTGTTAAAAAAAAAAGAATGGAAGTGTGTGCGTGCGTGTGTGTGTGTGTATGTATATGTCTATATATATAGGAAGATTTCTTCCTTGTCACTGCCACCATTGGCTTGCTCAGTTAGGGCTAAGGGGCTAAGGGCTAAGATAGTTGTAAAGTTGATTTAACATGCGCACTTGTCAAAAGTGCTGTATATCTTACAGTCCAGTCCATTTCAATGCAATTTATATAGCATGTGTGGAATGAACAATATTACAAAAGAAGCTTCATATAGAGTAATGGTCAACCATTTTGAAGTAATGATCAAACAGTGGAAAAAATTAAGAAACCTTTCATGCATCACAACTTGCAGCTCATAAACGCGGGTGCTACCGAGTGACTGAAAACAAAGATGCTGAGAGAACATGTAGAGATGGTTAGGCCATTTATGAAAAGAGAACTTTGTTTCCAAGAAACAGGATTATGATGTTGTCTGGTAATAAGTGCTGCCAAGTTCAATAAAATTGTAGTGCTCACAAAAACCGGGGGGTATTTCATTGGGTGTATTTCATTTTTTTAAACATCCCATCATTTTTGTGAGCAGTATGGTTTTTTTTTATTATTTTATTTCTTTATTTTTTTAATTGATTTTTTTTGGTTCTTCTTCAAGGCTTCCCTTGGCTTCCCTCAAAGCTTACAGATGGAGAGTTTGCTGTTCATTTAGGGCTGTGAACCTAAATGCATGTAAAGCTGTTTCAAGCCAATGTTCTGTTTTAGAAAGTGCTATACAAATTAAGACTAGATTAGTACAGAAATCAGATATAAATAGTCGAACAACTGGGTGGTTAGAGTGACGTTTCAGCGGAAATGTATTGTACATTGTATTATTATGAATTTTCTTTTTTTAGGTTAAAAGTATAATCCACCACTTATACTTCACTGACCGCCTGGACTCTCACAGGAAGAACCGTTTTCCTGAGCGCTTCATGGATGACATCACTGCTCTAGTTAGCACCATTGCGGGTGACATCGTCTCTCGCTTCCAAAAGGTAACATAATCCTTCTTACTTACTAATTATTTATTGTTACCCTACTTCATACTGGTCAAATATGTTTGTGTTCTTGAATGCTTGGATATATGATTCAATCATTAATTGTTTACTCTCTTATTAACCCTTAGAAGTATGGGTCTGTGTTTTGGTTTTCTCTTCGTTTTTTCTATCAACAGGTCTTAAAAATATTATAAGAAATGCAACTGTCTTATATACATTTAGGTCATGTATGAATGACAGGAAACTACACTGCTTACAAAAATTAGTCCTATTAAATTTTATGAGCAATGTAGTACAGCCAATGTTTGCAACACCAGAACAGAAAACTGATCACATTTGAAAATAAAAACAAGCATGCAAGCGTTTTGAAGAGTGTAAAATGTAAATTGAGTTAACCAAAACACTATCTAAACTCTAATTTCCATAGGATTTGCTCTGTTTGAGCTTCAGTGGGATAGGGTGGACAAACAGTTCCGATCCGTGAATAATTCACCTTGTAACGTACAACAATAAAAATATTTGCTGCCAAAATTAAACTTTCTTTGCAAAGGTGTATTGTCTCAAAACAGCCGAGGGTGAAGCCGAGACCCAGCCTTGGTGTTATATGTTAAGCCAAGTTACCCAGTTAATAAGTAAAAATAGTTGATTAAATACAGAGGTAGCTAAAATGAAACTGAGATAAAATGAGAGAACACAGTTAATGAATATGTAATATGAAATGAAAAATATATATACTGTGATAAATTGAGCAGAAAACTATTTCATAAAGAAAAGAAGAGAATTTTAAGCTGTAAGGTATAGGGCAATAATACATATAAATAAAATATTGAATAAAATAACCTAGAGTTTTTGAATATAGAATAAACCTATGTCTTGTGAAATCCATGCCACGATTGGTCAAAGCTTTGGCAGCATGAAGGGGAACTTAAAATATTAGGCAGGTGGCTTTGTAGAAAATTTTGACTCGTAACCTCTAACAGTTAGAAACTTGCTTCTAAATGCTTGAAAGCTCTTGGAGCATGTTGTAATCTTTCTGTTTCTGTTGTTAGGATCTTGAGTTGGTAGAAAGGCTTAACACAAGCTTGGCCTTTTTCCTTAATGATCTACTGTCTGTCATGGACAGGGGCTTTGTCTTTAGCCTCATCAAGGCATTCTGGAAACAGGTATGTTCAAATACACACTGCATTTATTTCTAGTTTGATTGACATTGTTGTTGTCGTTTCGATTTCTGTTGCTTAATGTCCATGTATTATACTTGTAGCGTATTATACTGGCGTCCGACAGTATGGTGGCAAAGTGGTTAGTACTGACACTTCATCGCACCAGAGGTTTTCTGTTCAATTTTTAGCCGGAACTACGGCTGTCTGAAGTTTGCATGTTGTCCTGTGTCAGCATAGGTTTTCTCTGGGTATTCTGAATTCCTCCATATTGCAAAGACATGAAATAGAGGGTTGCATAACAAACTGTCCTAAACCTTAGGGTTGGTTTCTGCCTTGTGCCCTGTGCTTCCAGTTAGACCCCATATTGTCCTGACCCTATATTGGGTTAAGCGTGCTTGAAAATGAGTGACTGAATAGTTGTTTTCTCCCTCCAGGTGTCCACTAAGCTCTACACCTTACAGAACCCAACACTAGAGTCTCTGAGGCTGGACTTCCTGAGGATTGTGTGTAGCCACGAACACTATGTCACACTCAACCTGCCCTGCAGCTTGCTCACTCCCCCGGCTTCCCCCTCACCCTCTGTCTCTTCTGCCACCTCGCAGGTAACACAGCCAACAGGTGTCTTCCAGTATTATCTCTGCAAATATAATCATTCTGAACAGATCCAAGCCCTTTGAGTGGTTTTAACATTTACATATCTGTGCTGTTTTTTCTTAAATGCAGGGGCTCTGTTATTGTGAAAAGTGTGTTTTTGAATTATTGTTCTACACTGATTATGTTGGGCACAATCTCAAAGCCAGAAGGTCCTGGGTTCAATCCCAGGGTGGAGTGGCCTGAGTCCTTTATGTGTGGAGTCTGCATGTCCTCCCCGTATCTGCGTGGGTTTACTCCCACAGTCCACAGACATGTGTGTTAGGTTAATCGATTACTCTAAATTGGCATTGATGTGTGTATAACTAATTTTGATATAACTTTGTGTGTATATATAACCTTTGTGTGTGTCAATGAAATGGCCACTGATGCCAATAGACATTAACATTGATTATGTTGGATGTCGACCATGTTATTACTGAACATTGTAAGTGAACATGGCATAATTGTTTTTACATGTGCAAATGTCTTGGGCCACCATTACTTTAGATGTAACTTTGTTTTAGCATTGGTGTAATGACTGTATGTGCTCTTTATTAGAATACAAACAGAAAACACAAAAAATGCGTATGCATTAATTAAAAAAATAGTCTATGGGCTATAGTGGCAAGTCTTACATTTGAGCAGTAGAAGCAGTATCTGGCAGGTATTTTTGGAATGCCATGGTGATCCTTCTACAGTGCGAAGAAGCTTGATCAGGAATTTTCTTTTTTGGAAGGTAGCAGCCAAGGAACCCGTCATAGGTACGGTGAATATTCTAAGATATGACAAATCTCACAAAGATTATAATGCTAATTATTAGTAAAGAGTATTACAGGGTTCAGTCACTGACAGTATGTAATATATTGTCATTATACATTGCTAAAAAAAATCAAATGCTATGGTTACCCAAGACTTTTGCACAATACTGTACACTGCGTATATGTCCGTTACCTTGTACCTTCCTTTTTCCGCAGAGTTCTGGGTTTTCTACTCATGTCCAGGACCAGAAGATTGCTAATATGTTTGAGCTATCAGTACCTTTCAGGGAGCAGCACTATCTGGCTGGCTTGGTTTTGACCGAGCTTGCCCTTATTCTGGACCCGGAGGCTGATGGGTCAGTACACTGGTGTGTGTCTCGAGTCATTTTGTCTCATCTCAAACACAGTGCTTAATCTATAAACGTGTAGTCTATAAGTCAATTTTATGCATACTTTGTTACTGTGAATCTTCTGATCAGTACACCACAAATCAGGCATTATTTGGGTGATGGTTCATTCATGGCGCTGTTGTACACAAACAGTGTAGAAACAGATGAGCTATACTGTCTCTGACTTTACATCTACAAGGTGAAGCAGAATGGTAGATAGTCGTACATGGGTAGTTGGGAGTCATTTCAGAATCAAAACTAATCCTAGAATCCTCCGTTATGTCTTGGTCAAGGTGTCAGAGCTTGGCTCATTGGCAGGAGATGAGTAAAATGTGTGAGAGCTAAACCTTATGTCACAAGATGTTTAAGGGTAACATACTAAATACCAATAATTACAATCAAATTATGTTTGGTTATATGCATTGTAATGAGAAACATTACATTGAAGAAATTGGAGAAATATGCAGAATAGCAGCAATTGAGTATAATACAAATATTTTCAACAATATACTGCAAATGGTAGCAAATAAAAGTAGTTGTGGGTTAAGGCTCTTGCTCAAGGATTTGAACCATGGACCTTCTGGTCCAGACTCCAGAACAATAACCACTATGCTACCGCAGTCTTGCTCTAATACCATTATGTCATCTGTACATGTATTAAAAATAATTTCTGTTTAATTCATGTACCATTTTCTGTTTCTTACTCTCGGCATGTAGGATGTTTGGCCTGCATAAGAAGGTGATCAGCGTAGTCCATAACCTACTGTCCAGTCATGACTCTGACCCACGCTACGCTGACCCTGAGGTTAAAGCCAGGGTTGCCATGCTTTACCTACCTCTCATAGGCATCGTCATGGAAACTCTGCCCCAACTTCATGACTTCACGGGTTTGTATGAAAGCTTGCTTAACAGTCCTTTGTTCGTTATCCTAATAAATTATCTTAATTTTTTATTAATGTCTGATTAACTTGTTTTACAATATGTGCCTG
The DNA here is from genome assembly GCA_034779995.1 of Parotocinclus haroldoi. Classification (NCBI taxonomy): domain Eukaryota; kingdom Metazoa; phylum Chordata; class Actinopteri; order Siluriformes; family Loricariidae; genus Parotocinclus; species Parotocinclus haroldoi. Next base: position 14,053 of record JAUZST010071733.1, read on the forward strand.
TATTTGGTTTTTTTTTTTCTGCTAGGTACCTGCAAGAATTGCAAAAAGTCTTAAGTCACCTTTAGATTTGTTGTTTTATCAATAGTATGATGACCATATGTAATTATTTCTCAGTATCATAAAGAAAATGTGTAAGCAGTATTAAAAAACATAAAAGAAAAATAAAGCTTAATATTAACCTGAACCAGTATGGGATCACCAGGACAGTGAAAGAAATGAGATACCAAAAATTTACAGAAGAACTTTATAAAGTGCTGAAAGAAGCCCGGTATTGTATCTAATGGTGCACAGTACTGTTTTTGGAATGGGTCGAGCATACATGAAAGTAGAATTAGAACGAAATCTGATTGGAAGGAAGGTTGAAAGGGCTGTTCCCGAACTACAGATTATGTCATATGAAACTTGTAGGAGATCAAAGTTGTTGTTGTACTGATACAGTACAGCGGGTCATCTGTGATGTGGTTTTGATTTGGCCTTTCTACAGAATCCCATAACCAATGGGGCCGTCCTGGGGGGCCTGGAGTGGATGAACAGGAAGCTGAGGGGAACAGCATGATCAGTCAGAGCGTAGCCATGGCAATAGCAGGAACCCCTGTTCCTCAGATGTCCCGGCCAAGTAGCTTCCTGCTCAACCCACAGGTAATGCGAACCAGCCTGTTGCCTGTCATTGAACATGATTTACAGATTTAAGAGAATCTCATAACTTTAGAAGATTTAATAACAGTTCAACTGGTAATAGCTATTGTTATAATTGTTAGAAATATTATTGATATTAAAAACTAACAAAAAATAAGAAATGAAGCTATATTGTTATTTTATTAGGTACACCGGTTTAACTGCTCATTCAGGCAAATATCTAATCGGTAGACATCATCAAGACGTCGACATGTTTCTAGCACCTTGTTGAAACTATTTCACTAATTGTTAAGTAATTAACTAATAAAGACAGTTCTAAAGCCAAAAGGGAGTCCACATCAGTACTGGCAAGGTGTACCTAATAAAGTGGCCCGTGATTGTATGATGATGGAAAATCATGCAAAATTTGTGCACCTGTGTAATCGTCACGTGCGTCTCCCTGTACCTGAGTTTGCATGATGATTATATTGTGAATTGTTTGTCCAAATGTATTTAAAGACCCAGGCCTTTGCTCGCCCCATTACTTGCTGAACTTATAAACCACAGTGTGTGTCGCTGTAGACATTAATAATCATCAGATAAGCAGGGTTTTCTGTCCCTGCCAGTGGCACTAAGCTTAAATCTTTTATGCCGTTTGTTCCTCTCTGTATGTCACATACTCCATCACAGAGTGCACCATCTTTTACTTTTTCATATTTATTTCTTTGGTATAGACAGAATTTATGACTTTAGATTAAAAGTAAGCCAGTTATGTGACGCCATAATTTTCAAATGCGATATTTCACTCCTAGGCCACACGTCAGCATGGCACTTTCTCTCCAGAGTCCAGTCGCAGTCTGCTCATTTGTCTGTTGTGGGTGCTGAAGAACGCAGATGAACTGGTGCTGCAGAAGTGGTTTACGGACCTCTCTGTGTCTCAGCTGAACCGCCTTCTGGACATGCTGTACCTCTGTGTGTCCTGCTTCGAGTACAAGGTAACGGCACAGCCGTACACGTTCTTGTAAGATTACGTTCAATTGTTCTTTCTTTTAGGCATCATGCACAGCGATGCAATTACCAGCTGAAGTAATGTGTGCATTTTTCTTTCTATCCATCCATCACATAAAAAAGGCCCATTTCTTATTCATGCAGGGAAAGAAGGCATTTGAGCGCATGAACAGTCTGACCTTCAAGAAGTCGAAGGATATGAAGGCCAAGTTGGAGGAGGCCATCTTGGGTAGCATCGGAGCCAGACAGGAGATGGTACGACGCAGCCGAGGACAGTTAGGTCAGTGCTGATAGGATAGCTTTCTGGTTTTATTCGTCAAAACATTCTTGTGCTGAAGTTGTGAAAGCTACATTTTCTCTCCTTCAGAGCGAAGTCCATCAGGCAGTGCTTTTGGCAGTCAGGAGAACCTACGCTGGAGGAAGGATATGACACACTGGCGTCAGAACAGTGAAAAGATGGACAAGTATGACTGCTTGTGTCAACTTTTTGTCTTGACTATTTAGTTTTACAACTAGAAAGTAAAATGTGGTGCTCGAGTGGAAGAGTGACAATTCACAAACCCACTGCCTTGGGGTGTCTGGTTGTCTGAGGGAGGGGATACCTTTCATTAGGTCCGTTATGATTTTTCTGTCCCTATGAATCCCTTGCTTAATCCTGGTCAGGGTTGTGGCTCAGGGTACCCTTTCCCGATAATCATTGGGTGCATTTAGAACACCTTGAATTACCACTGAGCCACCTGAGCATCTAAATGATACCTCAGATACAGCCAAGCATGCCTTAAGCATACCCTTGTGACTCTAGACCACAGGCAATTGAACCTGGGTCTGTACACTGGCCACTTTACAGGTCCCACTGCCTTTCAAATTAAATATCTAATCAGCATTCACGTGACAGTAACTCCTTGCATTAAGTTGTCCAGACATGGTCCATGTGACCTGCTGAAATTCAAACTGAGCAGTAGAATGAGGAAAGAAGGTGATTTAAGTGACTTCCAACATGACATGGCTTTTGGTTCTAATGTGGACTGGCCACAGTTAAGAAGACTAAGCAAAACTGGATGATAGAAGGATGAAAAAATGTTCCCTGGACCGATAAGTCTCGGTTGCTGTTGTGTCTTTCGGATGGAAGGGTCAGAATTTGGCGTAAACAACATGAAAGAATGGATCAGTCCTGCCTTGCATTAACGGTTCAGGCTGCTGGAGATGGTGTAATTGTGGCGGAATATTTTCTTACCACACTTTAGACCCCTTAATACCAGCGTTGTATTGTTTAAATTCCGTAGCCAATCTGAATACCGTTGCTGACCATGTTCATGTCTCCTTGACCAGTGTACCATTTTCTAATGGCTGCTTCCAGCAGGGTAATGTGCCATGCCACAAAGCTCAAATAATGTCAGACTGGTTTCTTGAACATAACATTTAGTTCACTGTTCTCTGTAGTGCATTCATACCTTAATCCAATAGTGTCTCTGGGATGTAGTGGAAAGGGAGATGCATATCATGGATGGTTATCCAACCAATCTGTAGCAACTGTGTGATATTATTCTGTCAGTATGGAACAGTCTCTGAGGAATGTTTCCAGCACCTTGCTGAATGTATGCCATTGAAAATGAAGGTAATTCTTGAAGGAAAAAGGGGGTCCAACCTAGTACTAAACATAAAAACTTTCTACCAGCTAACTGATCCTAGGGAATAACAGGTGGCCCGACTTAGGTGAGCAAAGAGCCTAGATGGGCTATATTGCTTTATAAGATCCAGTAAGACATGCCTGAGCTAAACCATTCACAGCTTTAAACACCATACTGTAGTCATTATGATACTATTGTTATAGAAAAACTTTTTTTTTAAAGCAAATCATTTTATTTTCAATTTATTTAATTTTGCTTGTGGCTATTTTCATCCTGTTTGTGCCATGTGTTTCTTTTCTTATTCTGTAATCATGTCTTCAATGCAAAGAACATTACACATACAACTTTTCTTTTTCACACAAACTCTTTTGGTGTGGCGTAACACCTCCATTTGACCTTGTTCTTTCATCTATCGTGTGTTTAGGGGACACAGATCAGTCAGGTATTGTACAACAGTGTGCTTTAAACAACCCCCTTTACTAACCTCCAAGATTAAGTATACCCCCTCCTGCCATCCCTTGCTCTTCCTGGCATATGCTTGTGCTCTAGTTGAAGTTGGACTGCTGTGTCTAACTGGTACTGGTAGCTTGGGTGTGCTCTGGGACTGCGGTGTGTGGGTCTGAGAAATGGAAGATGGCAGCCACTTTGATGGTGTGATTAAATCCGTCATAACACTATAACAAGGAAAACCGGAGATGTGTGTGTGAAAAGACTCAATAAAAAGGCAGTAAGATTGAAGCAACAAAAATCAAAAATCAAAAAAAGCAACAAAAATCAAAAATGCAATTGCACACAGACTAGACCTGTTGGAGCCAGCCAGATTAGAAAAACGATAACAGGATACCAACGATAGCAAGGCTGTCAGAACCAGACTTGCGTGTCAGAATTGAGTTGGGTGAATGAACTTGATCAGATGGTCAGTAAACGGTGCATACCTGTAGATATGTATTCTATAAATAATTATTCATTACTATAGAATGGACAAAACAGTTCAGAACTTTTTGCCTTGCCTTTTTGCCTATTTTTGGAGACTAAGTAAATCTAGGCCTAACCCTTTGGCTACTTTAGAATTGGGGCATTAAAGCGGAAAAGAATTAGTGTATTAGCTGAAATTCAAAGTGGTTGATTGAAACAGATTCTCCCTCATGTCTCCCATGTCCTTTCATTACTTCAGCTCGTTACCATACAATAATAATAGGTTACAGTTCTATAGCGCCTTTCACAGAACCCAAGGTCGCTATACAGAACTTCATTTACATAGCATGGGTAACATTTACCCCACAACCAGAAGGAGAAGAAGACGAGAAATAAAGCGTGTATAGATTAGTTTTTAATATAGTTTTCAATTCAGAGCAAAAAGTGGTAACACAAGCAATATTTAGGCGTATTTAGAGATTAATTGCTATTAAGAGGTTAATTGCTAATGTAACACTAGTTACACGTTCCAATACCTAATCCTTATGCACTTTAAATACAGGAGGGTTTTTTTGTGAAATTGGGACAAAACCTGAAGGAACGTTTTTAGGTCTGTTCATTGTATGAAGCATTTGTGAATTAGGAAGCCTGTGCTTTGCATTTCGTATTCTGCTTGGATAAACTAAACTGTATCTTCATGCATTGTACTTACTGCAGTTTACCTGCATTACTAACCCAGGCGTTTGTGCACACAGCCTTTGTGAACTGCTGAACTCTATATTCAGCTTTCACTTATGCATAGCTGTGTACCTTTCCTTCCTCGCTTCCTCAGTCTGCGGAATTAGCCTATAGATGTGTTAAGTGCCCTCTCCTTACAAGTCCATAGCCTGCTTATGGATGTGTCTGCTTTATATTGCCACACCCTTTGCTAGGGGTCTGTGGCTGGGTGCTGGCTGTCCCCTCGCTCCGTTCGGCTGAAACATTTTAGCTCTATTTTGCCGTAGTTTGTGTGTTGCCTCTTTTGAATGAGCGGTGTGCTGTGCAGGTTTAAGGAAACCCTATTGTGCGGTGGGAGAAGCCAGGAGCCCCTATTAGATAGGTTTGTAAGCTAATTAGAGCCATCTATTTATTAACCCCGCAGATCTTTAGTACAACAGGAGGCGTACACAAAGCGCCTCAGAATGAGTCTAGCGTTCAGTAACTGTTACTTGTAGTCAGCTTCACAATATTGGTGTAGACCATTTGCTTTGGGCCCAAGAAAATGCCAAAAATGGTCTAGGGATTTTTCTATGAATGGGGGTTAAATGATGAGAGTTTTGCTTACTGCACTTTGTGCAGCAGTGACTTCTCTGTTACCCCTGGTGGGGACTGTGAAAGAGTTTACATTGCTTATGTTAAACTAGGTGTTAAGGAGCCAAACCGGTGCAAAACAGCATGTAGTTGCATCACAGGCAGATATGTAAATGATAATATAATATCCAAGCAGTTTTAAATAGTTTTATAGTTCAGGCACACTTTAAAATGTTTAACATATGAAATTTATGTATGGTGGTTACCTAATCAAAATGAATGCCGTGCCAGATACTGAAGCCTTCAAATGTTGCTTTCCTTGTGTTTCACTGACATGTTGAAACTCATTTCCCTTCTCTTTAACAGAACCAGAGCTGAACTGGAGCACGAGGCTTTGATAGATGGCAATTTGGCAACAGAAGCCAACCTCATCATTTTAGATACTCTGGAAATCATAGTGCAGGTGAATGTAAATCATAGATGGTCCGATGTTATAATGTGGCTGATTAGGATGGACAGTAATGACCTCATTACATTCTTCATAGACGGTGTCGGTGACCGAGTCAAAGGAGAGCATTCTGGGAGGGGTCCTCAAGGTCCTGCTTCACAGTATGGCTTGCAACCAGAGCGCCCTCTATCTTCAGCACTGCTTCGCAACACAGAGAGCTCTTGTCTCTAAGGTGAGCTGGGTTTTATACAAAGATTCTTGATTAAGAACATTTTTGAAGGTTAACAGCCAAGGAATCACCGGACGAAAATTTTATGAAATGCTAATGCTAACAAAGCTCGGAATGAAGATCAGTGGAAAATATTATGGAATTATAAATCCAAGTTTGAAACCAGGTCCACTCCTTGACAATTTGTTATGCATGGCAATTATACCATTGCTGAATCAACACTACTAATGGTGGCCTAAAATTTTTTCACAGTGCTGTATGAACTATTTACATGTTAATGAAAACCATCTCTCAGGATGTGCAGTGCGGTTAACTGGCAAATCAAACATTATTGTTTTTAAAAGATTATTTCACTTATTATGGCTCTGCATCTACGAGCTCTGTTATCCCCTAAGAAAACTCTTTTTTTCCATAAAAGGCAGCTTATGGTGCACAGAAATGTGTCATTGTCAAAACAAGATGCAGCCTAAACAGATAGGAATGACCTGTGCTTTAGAATTTAATTGATATAAACGCTTGTATTGTCTAATACTGTACGACTAATGTGTTCTGGTTGATTGCCTTTATTTGGTGTAACTGCTGTCACTGAGATATTCAGCCTTATTTGTATTTGTGTTGTTGTTCATGTAGTTCCCGGAGCTGCTGTTTGAGGAGGAGACTGAGCAATGTGCAGATCTGTGTTTAAGACTGCTGAGGAACTGCAGTAGCAGCATCAGCACCATCCGGTCTCATGCTAGCGCTTCACTTTACCTGCTGATGAGACAGAACTTTGAGATTGGAAATGTGAGTACAGAAAAATGATTTCCTCGTGTAATCCAGTGCAAATTAGACTGGGTAATCATCAATACTATAGAATAGCGGGATTAGTTAATAAAGTGATGTGACTTTTAATTTGGGTTTTTTATTATCGGTTTCTTAATGATTCTTAAACAGAGGTCGTTTTTATAGATATTTGTTCATTTGTGCATTCAGAACTTTGCCAGAGTGAAGATGCAGGTGACAATGTCACTTTCGTCTCTGGTTGGAACATCTCAGAATTTCAATGAGGACTTTCTTCGGCGTTCACTCAAAACCATTCTGACCTACGCTGAGGAGGACCTGGAGCTGAGAGAGACCACCTTCCCTGACCAAGTGGGTCCCGCCCTTTATTTCCGTTTGAGACATTAGAAAATCCGATTTAATATAATGTCGTGGTTTTGTTTGTGTGTTTCAGGTTCAGGACTTGGTGTTTAACCTGCATATGATTTTATCAGATACCGTAAAGATGAAAGAACATCAGGAGGATCCAGAGATGCTCATTGATCTCATGTACAGGTAGAGTTTACTGCTTGGTTTTGCTCCATACTATGATACTCGTTAATCACAGTTCAGGTGAGGTGTCAGTTTACTGCTGGAGACAGCAGTCAGTTCATAAGGTCCTGAGCTCTGGTCTGGGCCTACAACGTGAAAGCATGGAGCATGTTAATGGCATCCCATCTGTACACAATGACTTCCTTAATAAGCTTCTGATCCCCAGGACATTTACCAAAA